>QMIH01001405.1:77179-87882 GCA_003987875.1 Clarias batrachus
TTGAACCCAGGTAAAATTGGCAGCTGAGATTTTATTATAATTTTTTTCCCCCCATGGCCAGCCCAGAGATCTGTTCTTGCTTCATAGAGTAGAATTACTAGTTAGCGGAAAGGTCATCATGCTTTCATATACTTCAGGAACCATTAAGGGTGCAATCCATTCCAGTAAACACACACACGTGCGCATTTGCGCATGCGCACTGACTAGCGTTTGGTCTGGCTGATCACATAAGCCTAGTATCAACAGCAGACTTTGTAGACAGTTTATAGTCTGAAGGTCTGGAGGGTTGCCACAGTTACACAGCTACACTATATCCATGATGGGTAATAAGGTACTTAAAGTAAATTTGATTTCTCTCTCTCTCTCTCTTTCTCTGTGAGTATGATGGTTGTACATAAGCACTCACTCACACTCATGCACAGACCACATGTTATATTTATAAGCAATTGTTTATGTACTGTATGAGGCAACATCCCTCACCATACCTCAGCAGGCATTGTAACACAGCTACTGCATGTTGACCTATTATTCATAATTCACTCTTGGACATTTAGATGGGTATCCGGTGTGTATGTACAAGCAAAAAATGTGAGAGAAAAAAAACAACAACATTTTATGCTTTGTATGGAATGGAAATACAACAGGGCTTCAACAATCTAATTTGATTTTTTTTTTTCTCTGCTGTGACATCATATAAGATGACCCCCTCCCTCCCCTGGGATGTTGCTYTGGAAGTGTTGGAGAAATGATTAATAGCAGTGTCACTCAGGGCTCTTTTCAAGTTGGTGAAAGTAAAAGAATTGCCACTTGCAAAGCCACCAACATCATGTTCAAGTTCAGGGGTCAGGTGTAGCTCAGTGGTCAAGGCATTGGACTATGGTTCGGAAGGTTCTACTGTAGGTTCAAATCCCATAACCACTAAATTGTCCATGTTGGGTACTTGAGTAAGGCCCTCAACTGCTCAGATGTATAATATGATAAAAATCAAGTAAGTCGCTCTGGATAAGGGCGTCTGCCAAATGGCTAAGTGCAAGTTGCTGCTGCCAATTATATATATATATATATATAATAAATGACATACATTTTTGATTCTGTGTGTTTTTCCCTTTCCCTGCTGCATTTTACAGACATTTCTCACACAACCTCCCCCAACCTCCCTTTTTTTTCTTCTCGTTCCGTCTCAATCCATCTTAAACAAAGATACAGATGACAGCCTCTAAACCTTATAGAAACCCTTAGTAATTTTTTTTTTCTTACATTATAATACACCCAGTCTTGTCTGATATCATAACGATAAGTGGAGATCTTTTTATCCTGGTCGTCCCTGCTCTCTATTTCTCACTTCTCCAACTCTCTTATCATGCTGTATCTCCCCATTTTTCACACAATTTCTCTCTCTATCACTCTCTCGCTCTTTCTCTCTTAGTTTCTTAAGAGGTATTGTTTCTGCATGGCCTGGCAATGGAGAGTGACTGGGTGAGTGTAGTCATCTAGAGAAGTGTCTGTGCCTAAAAGAAAAAGGAAGAGGTGTTATGACTTAACGCTCTATCAGTTGTACCTCAGGACAAGATATAAATATTAAAACGATGCGGATAGTAATGATATGGGAGGTTCCGAGGGAGTTAAGCATCTACAATAATGAGGTCCAAAAGTTGAAGACCAGCACAGAAAATGCTACAAGTCAAACCAGGATTTAAAACATCATGAACAGAACCACAAGCGCATTACAGGAACTCAGCTGGGAGTCAGTGCCACATGCCGCATACAGTCCTGACCTCGCTCAAGCCCTTTCCACATGTTGGGACATTAAAGGAGTTCCTGGGAGGCCAGGGTTGCAGACATAAATCAGGCAGTCCGATCGCGGGTGCGGCCTACTGTACTGAGAATTTTTTCTTGATGGGGTCCAAACACTAGCAAAACGCTGGGATAAGTGTATTAGTGTAGCAGTGGATTACATAGAGAAATAAAAGGAGTTTCATAACTTTATTTTGTTATTCTGCAAAATCGAAATTCTGGTTTGACTTGAAAGCCCCTCCTAATTTTGCAGGCTTGTAATCTATTAGAAATATTTCAATGAATTCCAGAATAATGAAATAAAAATTTTAAATAGATTCCAAGGATTTGTCTGAAACCTGATGATCCATGATCAATTAAATTCATTTTAATGTTGTCTGGACATGCGCCTCAAGGGAAAATAAGACCTTTTAACATTAACATGGTCCAGATCACAAATTTGCTTACATTTAAATATTGACTCTGACATTTCAAATGAAAAAAAAAAAAAAAAATCTATTTTCAGTATGATCTGAGAATTTTGAACCCCACCCCAGATGTAATAGATTCTAGTTTTCTCACAGAGAGCCAGTAGAGTATATAAACTTCCATAATAGCAGAGCCCCGTTGCTTTACAGAGGAATGGAATGCTGACTTTCTTCATGTGGAAGAAACAGGAACAACCTTAACTAAAGTTTTATTAGACAATTAGGATGGTGCCAAATACTGTAGTTGTTATTAGGTTGGATAACATTGAATGAGTGTCAATACGGCTAAAAGAAAAGAGTTACATTTGTACTAAATATACCTTAACTTGCAGTAAGACAGAAACTTTATATGAGTCTCAACTGAACTTTGGAATGGAATGCATTTTTGCATGGAACGAGGGTTGTTGAGTTTCTCCTTGATTACTGACATTGTACTCGCGCTCTGGGTGACAAACCACACAGCTGGTGTGCAGAGCGGGAAAATTCATAACGACCATGACCTATGGTAATATACTTATATCCACCTCAACTCTGATTTAAGACRGGCTCAGAGAAACCACAAACTATCCCATTAACCTCTGTTCACACATTGTCCAGCCTCATTATATACAGTAACAATTCAAAAATGCTGACTGGAGAACGGAGGTGGAACAGAACAGCTAAGTACGGCCAATTTGTCTTTTGACTACTTTCTGATTCACGGTTTCAGTAAATTGCGCTTTCCTCTCAATGCCGAGACTGGGTTTTAGGAACTGCCAAGGTCGTCGGCTTAATCACAGGAAAAAATGGGAACAAAAAATACAATCAGCAGCATGAGGATTTTATGGATGTACAGTACCAGTCAAAAGTCTGGACAAACCTTTTAATTCCATGATCTTTTTTTATTAATTTTTTTATTTATTTTTATTTATCCAAAATATGYAATAATCGTCTTGAACAGTTGATATTGAGATGTATCTGCTACTTATGATCTGTAAAGCCTTCATAATGGCTCTAATCCGAGGTGCTGTTTGTTGATAGGTGATTTCTGAGGCTGGTAGCTCTAAGTTTTGGTCTTACTTTCCCGGTAAGGTCTTTAGTTTCATCATGGTGCTTGATGGCTTTTGCAAACGCACTTGACACAATACTGTTCTTGCAAGAACTATTCCAGAACAACTGACTGTTGTTTTTGTAGTTACTTAACTACTGAATGCCATATGTGTTATTTCATAGTTTTGAAAGCTCCAGTCTTCTAGAATGTAGAAAAATAAGTCACTAAACCAAACGCAATGAATTAGCAGGCGTGTCCAAACTTTTGACTGGTACTGTAGTTGGAAGATAAAAACAAATATCATTAATAACTCTCGTTATTTGCAATTGGTATCCGGGTCGTTAGTTCAAAATTGCCTTCACATTATGTAGACAATGTTGGTCCAACACCATTTTAGTAAAGTAGTACTGAATGAGCATCACCACAACGTTTTTTGACAACCATAAATTCCTAATGGCTTTTAACTGTAGTTATATAACTCTCATCGTTTGGGGAAACAAGTGGCTTAAAGTGTTTTTCTTCAGTTTGCTTCACTCCGTGGACACTTTCTGTCTTCCACATGATGGAGCGTGTCCAAGCATCAAAGGATTTCCAGCACATTTTAGTTTCCGCTACAGTGACTAGAAAACAACTGTTTGTTCTTTGTCATTGTTGTTGTTTTTAATATACATGTTGTTGGGGAGGGGAAAAAAGGTTTCTGAGCATTATAAAATATTGCACTATGATGGCAAAGATTCTTTATGTTCAGGGTAATTTTTTAACCGTAAATATCACTGGCTTCAAATAATGGTTGCAATAAAGCCTTCTCTTGAGTATTGTACTCCTTCACATCTAAGGTAATTGTAGTTCCTTTCAGCTCAGCTGCAGAAACACTGGACTGTAGGTTTATTYATAGGTTTATACAGAGGCCCTTGTCTCTCTAATAGATAACACTTTCAGCACTTTACTGAGTGATAAAGTTATAAGGGATAACTTTGTAGTTGATGCTCTGGTTTGCCAATGTTGGGTGCACTTGGGCAAGACCCTTAAACCTATGGCCATATATTACCCAGCAACTGGAGATGCAGTCCATCGTTAGTGCCAATCCTAAGCCTGGAGAAATGGGTTAGTTGCACCAGGTAGGTCATCCGCTGTAAAACCTGTTGTTGTTGTTTTTTTTTTCTCCTGATGTGATGACACTGAGAAAGGAGGAAACCCCAAGGGGGAAAAAATCTGAGTGATAAAATTATCAGCCCATGATTAAGTCACCCATCAGCTTGGTTCTTTCCCAGCAAACAGTAATGCATGCCATTCACTTTTGTTTGTTTTTTGTTTATTTTCTTAATTAAAGCTGAAAATAATTATGGCTTGGTCACTAAAGTCAATGGGTTTCTCTTTGGGAAAAAACAAATGCATGAACATGCACTTCAAAAGATTTAAGTGCAGCCACAAGGTTAAATGATAAMCCATGCTTCATCATGCTTTATTGCAATACTTTTAAGCAAGATAGCAAAAATAATCATAAATAAATGAATATTTTTAGTGCACGTTTTGTGTTTACTTGTAAAGAAGCCTGCTTATGTTTAGCTGAACTGAAGAATAAAATGACTACTGCAAAATCTTGGACATCCATTTTTAATGGATTGTGATTATCGTCCTTTGATAAGCCAATACTTTCAGTCAACAAGGTTTACTGTAATATTTGAAAAAGATAATAACACACATTCCAAGTCCAGCTTTATTTGTCCACCAATCCTGTGTATGATGTTCATGGGTTTAAAAAAATGTAATCTCCATGATTACATTTTTAAACAGAACATTTGGTCTGTCAAGTCTTTAGTTTGTTGGCATGGCGACAGCATCCTGGGTACCATGATGCAGCAAACATCTGCAGTTTCTAAAAAAATTCTTTGCTTGATTGATTTTTATTTCATTTGCCTATTATTTAAGCTTTTGAGATGTTTCAGTGCATATTCATTCYGTATAAAATTGTGCCCAGGATGTTGTGACCATGTCGATAAGTATTATTATCTTTAATATTTGTTCTACTTCATCTTAATTTTAACCTTCTTCATTTATATGTTGCATTTCATGCTTTGCCTTTGTTGTACCATAAGCGGCTAGAACAATCTAAGTAATATCACATGAGCGAGAGTGCTGTTGTACTGAGTGTCAGTACTTGCACTGCATAGCGCTGATGCTCATTAAGATATTCAGCACAACAGCATGACCTCAAGTGTAATATTGCGTTTTTAAAGGGTGTTTAAAAATGTTAGAATTTACTGTTGTAAGGGAAGCACCAGGAAGGCGCTAGGACTACACCTCCCATCACCATCGCAAGTTTGCGCTTGTTCCTGATTTCATGCACACGAGCCTTGGGTACTTCTGTGTATTTATGTTCCATTGACATGACCTTAAATTGGGTTTGAGATGAGATTTATGGGATGATATACTACACAAAGACGAACATAACGATGTTTGAAGGCTGTTACGTATTAAACTGAAATCAATTCATTGCAGCCTTTGGGTGGAAAGTCTTTAGACGCAAGAAAAAAACATCTTGGAGAATTTGGTTAACATTAGCAGCTGTTGTCTAGCCACCTATGTTGGAATGTTTAATGTATGCTATGCATATATCTACATTAAGTATGCTATGTATTATACATACGCTATGTTAAATATGTTACTATAGGTATAGGCTTTCTAACAGTGGTTTAAATGCGTGTACAATTCTTGTGACCCTAAATCAATTGTCCCCCCCCCCCCCACTGTTTCTTTCTCACTGTTCTCTCTCTGCTCTTCTTAATTTCTCCAGGAGACTCAGACTGTAGACACAGGACACAGCAGGGAAGTAATGGCTGTCAGAGACACAGTAGCAGAGACCGATGGGAGTTAAATATTTATTTATTTATTTTTTTTAAATCTGCCCTTAACATCAAGCAAATTGCAGAGCACAACTCCTTGAACATTTGGAATGTTGTTTGTCAATGTCAGTAGTTTTTTTTTTTTTTAAGTGTGTGTAATGATACATTTTACAACTTTTCAGGGTGGAAGTYTATCACCGCACCACAAAAATGTGATTTGATTTTTGATCGAAAGCACCAGAAATGCAACATTCAGGTGATCTTGACAATGACTTATAAATACTTGATACAGCCTCCTTTCACATCCAGCTGCAGCCAAAGATTGAAAACCCAGTATTATGTCAATGTATTGTGTGTAACCCCGGAATACCTGCACAAGTAGTGTCAGCATTTTCTGTACAGTTTCTCAAATGACCCCATCAAATTAGTCTCTCTTGTCTTGGCAATCAAAAGTTGAGAGCATATAAGAACATACAAGAGCAGAATCTGTTCCATAGCCTGAAAATTATATTCCTGGCAACCCCAAACCATCTAGTGATGTCTGCTTGTGTTGCACCAAGTCGAAGCAGTCTAATGACCCTCTCTTTGCTAACAATGTCTAAACTCGGTATGATAGTGTGAAGCTAAAATGCACAATCAGAATGTTTTCCTTACTTTTTATACCAAGCCTCAGTAGATATAAACACATGGCAAATTTTGTTCCTGAATAAAGTAACGCTTCACTGGGCATGACACGAATTTTACCTTGCCTGTGTTCTTAATGCAGCAAGGCAAAGAAAATTATGAATTCGATTTCAGGTTTTCATAACAGTACAATTATTTTGCTTTTTTTTTATAGTGCAATGTTTCTTTTGTTCATGAGTATAACTGAAGCAAAATTAGAAAAATGTCAATTATGAGTTGCACCTTAATTCGCACCTTAAAAAGTGTTTTTTTTTTATTGTATTTTCTTTAAGATTAAGATACATCCACAAATGTAAAAATATTGTGTTTTACAGTAGCTGTAACTCTAATTAGTGGGTGGTTCCAGTGTTATGGATGTGAGCCTCGGRGCATGGACAAGCTTAATATTAGTGAATAAATCTGCATAACTTTTAATATAATCGCTTCAGCCAAAAACAAATCCTTAACATTTCTTTGTATCATTTACATCCCGAAAATATCTAGCATTTAATCAGCATTACGGATAAAAAAAAAAATTAAATGATGAACTTTTACAAGAGGGTATGGGATTTCTGCAAAGTTTGCAGGTAGGATTAGACTTACTGTACACATTTTTTTTTAAAAAAAATGTAAATTGGAAAATGTTGGTATTTTTTGGAATAAATGGTTTAGGAGAAAGTGGCGTTGGGGATGGGACGTGTCCGAAACAAAGAGAGACAGAAATACAGAAGAACAAATTATATAAAGACCATACTTTTTTTTAGTAAATGATAATTTATTTTTTAAAAAATTATAAAATCAGTAATTAATTGACATTTTTCTAATCATTTTCTATTTATTTATTTATTTATTTATTTACACTCTGCATTGGACTTTACTGTTAACTTTACAAGTTAATGTTTAGTCACTATAAATAGGTGTTCTGTAATTGCCTAGTATTGTTAGTGTATCAGTATTCTCGAGTGAAAACCCTATGAGTCACGCCCTCTTTTCCTCCCATGGTAAGATTGGCCTCTGCATGAACTTGCCCCTTTTACTTGATTGCATTGTTTTTGCTTTTGTGTTTTTGACACGGTTGCACTGAAGTTATATTTCACACACTGTAATCAGTATTTTAACGTCCTTGTGTTATAATGCTAAATTGTTTTCAGTGGCCTGCTATCATCTGCCTATTTTTACAYTGTCCAAATAAACAGTAATTTCCTGTTTTTACAGAGATAAATGAAAGCTTATGAATGATGCACACTAAACAGGATGCTTGATTTGTAACCTTCACACAGTCTTCATTCGCTAAATGTAGAAGATCTGAAATAGACATCAAGTCAAACAAAATTAAAGTAAATACGTCAATGTTTAAGCAATAGCTGCTTGGCATTTACATCACTGAAAGGGTTAGATTAGTYTTTAAGTGACTATAAATACATTCAGAGGCTACTATCTATTTGCTCATGATCTTCCTTTAGCGATAGACTTGGTTTTAAATGATTTGGAGTAATTTGTGAATCATTCTAAAATTCCATGTTGAAGAAATCAATTACATATTAATGCTGTTCATTTTAATTGGAAACAYGTGACATTAAATATATTGTTTTCATGTGGTTTATTAAATGCATTTACATTTTTACACCAAGAAGACATTTCCCACCCAATGTCCAAACCTCATGCCCCTGGATGCAGTACCCGTCCCAAGTCTGGATGAAATGGGAGGTTGGCATCAGGAAGGGCATCTGGTGTAAAACCTGTTGTGTGCGCCTGCTGTGGCGACTGGAGCAGTTGAAAGACCACCAACTCCAATTTATGGCAAGAATATCCAGGTCATTATCCGAAGTGTCAGTGCTAGACAAGCACAGAGCGATTTATTGTGATTTACTTTGAGCCTGGACTTAAATATAAAGCCATTCAGCTTGTGCTCAGATCTAGGCACGATTTTCATTTAAGCCATTTAAGGCATCTTAAGGGAATCCCAAGCATTCAATATTTAAAAGTGTCCAGATTATGCTGGTTTAGTTTGCATTAGTGGCATTAACGAAATCCTAAAGGAAGTTTAGCAAGTGAAATATATCTGTCCAGCACAAGGTCCTGTAGTGTGTCACACAAATTATAGTGTCACACAAATTATCTGTAGTGTGCGATGCGATGGATTGGCAGTCTATCCAGGGTGTACCCCACCTCTTACCCTAAGTCTCCTGTGATAAGCCACCATTATTGGAATGTTTAGTATTTATGTATGTACCTAAGTAAGCTATGTACTGTATCATATGCTATGTTGAATACGTTTAACAGAAACCCTGTACAAGATAATGTGGTTTAGATAATGAGTGGGGTGTGTAGGTCTTGGAATTTTTTAAGTCTGCATTATTATTATTATTATTATTATTAATATTAATAATATTATTATTAATGCCGCTTATAGCCCATAAGAACACATGATAACACATGTGCCACTAACCCTTTAAACATTTTGGATGTTCCATATTCAGCTTTATCCTTGAATTTATCTCAAGAAGTGACAGTATATTCTGGTGATACAATATTCTGGTGTAGCCATGTGACAATCTTTGCACAAAATTTGACATCATTTCCAAAATTGTGGTGTATCCGGGGAAGTGCATGTGACCGAAATAGATCATTTTAAAAAGCTTTTTTTTGTTGTTGTTGCTGAAAGTATTTTTCATCATGTTTAATGATTCAAATGATTTAACAATATCTTACATTTTATATATAATCTGTTCTGGATGCATTTTTTGAACAAAGTGATATAAAACAAAAAAGGATACATCACTCTGTATTGCACAATCCTGAGCCCCATACTGTGTACTGTATATAAAAACAGCCAAACCACAAAATGGTTAAAATGCTCTGGATTTTAAGATTTACAGTCTTGTGCATGTTCTCCCCATGCATGGTGGGTTTTCCTCCAGGTACACCGGTTTCTTCCCACAGTCCAAAGACATGCAGGATAGACCAATTGGCATTTCTAAAATGCACGCAGAGTGTACCTGAATGTGTGCTTGTGGATTGGCATCCCGTCCAAGGTGTACACAGACACATGCCCCACCTACGCAACCCTTTACAAGTTAAGTGATACAAAGAATGTTATAGAGGAATAAATGTTTAAGTGAATGTGTATTATTTTGGGTGCTGAATGTTTCAACTCTAAAATCGTACCTTTATCTTACTACTAGCAGTTTAAACAAAAACACAAACAAACAAACAAAAACATGGTATTGGTGCTAAAAACTGTCTGAAAAAAAAAGTTGGATTTTCAGATAAGATTATATAACACGATTTTAATGCTTCTTATCTTCCGATCCATGCTTTGTTTTTTGTAAAAATGCATACCCGTTCATATTTTTATCAGATTAGGAGGAAACACATTTGCTAAATACAATTTCATGCTCGTTCATGTAGTGTCTATAACCTTTTGGAATTCAAATCTTTCAATGATCTTTGGAAATCGTCATTCGGATGAAACATGGCCAATTTAGACTTCACATGAAAAGACATAAACCGGAAAAAGTGTATTATTCTAAAATGGAAAAGTGTAAAGATATTTCAACATGAATTAGATTTTTTTGGCCTTTTACGCTTTTACCAAAAAAAAAAAAAAATTAAGCAATTATTTAACAAGTTTTACAGTCATATGCTTCTAGAGGCTTTCACCAATTTTAGTATCAATACTCATACATAAATATGAATAATTGACATTTTTAATTATTATTGTTTGAAGCGAGACAGTATAACACTGAAAATTGTTTTCATTTTTATAGCACATATAAAATCATCTCTCCAGAAGTGGCTTAGCAACTTGACATTTTTAGGGAAGCATGATTTGGCATTACATAAACTTCAGAAATAGCTCATTTGTGACACACATATTCTGTATATGACATTAAAAAAAAAAAA
>QMIH01001405.1:97517-110417 GCA_003987875.1 Clarias batrachus
CTGATATTAGAATCTCAAAATAAATCTTAGTATTTATTTATTGTTATTTCTTTTTAGTAAACAGCGTCAAATGTAACGGATGGAAACGTTCTTTTTTGAGATCCTGGTTCATGTCGACATGACTGTATCACACATATTTCAGTCGCACTTCCATGCTGCAAATCTTCCAGTCTACCACATCCCAAAGGTGTTTTATTCGATTCAAATCCAGTTTACTGAAAAGACCACTGAAGAACACTGAACTCATTGTCATGTGGCTTGAGACGACTTTTTCTTTGTGAGATGATATTAAGTATTGCACAAGAGCAACTATATTCAATTCAATTCAATTTTATTTGTATAGCGCGTTTAACAATGGTCAATGTCCCAAAGCAAAAAAAAAATAATTTAAAAAAAAAATATATATATATATATGTAAATTTGTATGAAATGTGAAAAATGTGTATGAATCAAATATTTTAGTCCCTGATGAGCAGGCTGAGGGCGATGAGATGGCAATAGGAAGAAACCTGGAGAAGAACCAGGGAACATGGAATTACAGCCGGCTATCAAATAGGCTATAGTATCCGAGCAATGATTGATTGGTATTACATATTAAGGTATTTTTACACCTCAACGTTTAATGTGTTGAGATGCTTTTCTGCTCATTACAATCATATAGAGTGGTTATCTGTTTCAAGTGACTTACTGTAGCCGTTCTATCAGCTAGAAAATGTGTCACTGAGATAATAGTTAATATATATAGACTGTCTACAGTGGTAATGAAGCTGTCTGGAAGAAGATGGTGCATAAATACTAGGAACTGAAAATAATCATTATACCCTTATCGAGAATGCTCATTTTTATCTTATTATACATCTGAGCAGTTGACAAATTGGGTTTGAACCTGGGATATTCGGATCAGCAGTTAAACACCTACCTCTGTTTAGTTATCATATTAGAAATGTTACAACCTTGCCATTCAGTACATTCAGGTCGTCAGCTGATTCCGTTTTAATGCTGAMAAAAGAGAGGCTTGTACAATACAGTGGTACAGTACTATGCATGATGTGTGCATCATTTCATGCACTTCTTTTTTTTCCTTTGCTCYAAAGTAAAATATTTATTCTTCCTAGCAAACAGCAAACCAAAGCATTTTATTTGATTTCTCTTATTAACAAGTGGTTTCCTCTATGTGTACGGTACATTTCACATGGTATGTTATTAATTGTATTCATTTTCTTACAATGCAACACAATTTCATCAATCTCCTTAGTTGTTTTCATTGCTTGATTCAGGCCAACAATTTGTCGGGGCTGTTTATCATGTGCCGGGATGATTAATGAACGATYGGCAGTGTTTTTTTCCTCCAATGCATGCTTAGGGATTGGCGATGATGATGAGGGGTCTTTTTTATTCCCAGAGGATATAGGAGCCTTATTAGTATTCAAGGCCACATAATGTAGTTTTGACATGGTCATCTTGGTCGCATGACTTAAATCTAATTAAATACCCTGTGGGCTGACCTGAAGAGGACAGTGAACAAGAGGAGGAGCTGGAGGCTCTGGGGAGGTTCTGCATCGACAAGTGGTCTCGGATTGCGTGCTCAGTTTTCCTCTGAGTGTGTCATTGAACGTTATAGTAGAAAACCCGAAGCTGTTATATTGACAAATGTAGGTTGCACATAAGGGGGGAAAATGGAGTGGCAATAATTAAAATAAGGTTTTTAAGTTATTATTTTCTTATAGTGGATTCCATTGGCTTATACTATTCAATGAGGGATTAAGCTAATTACCACACATAAATTGTTTATCCTAAGCATTACCAAGGTTGACAATAACKCTATAGCTTTCTGTAATCATCKGCCTGAGCGAAATAAGCATGGTTCCATTTAAGTATTCGCACAACATAAGGTCTTTCCAATTAATACGCACATTCTCTCCCTTAAGAGAATTTTGTTGACATAAAAGGTGATTGTGGTCTTGAATAATTTAAGAAAATTAAACGGCTCCGTATTGACTGTAGCGCGCGGGTTATTATCGAATCCAAGAAGATAATTTGTCAAGCTACGAATTAGCTTGCATGTGCCATTATTATTAGTTTGTTCWAAAGGAATACATATAACAGTGAAAATAATGGCATAGCTCATACAGCTACAGAGGCTTGAGACATTAATAGAATGCTGGCATGGTTTTGGTCTCTTACTGCCCATAGGAACGGGTCTCTGCGAATCAATACGAACCATGAGCCACTGCAAATCGATCAAATTATTCTGACTGATGAGTTTCCTTTGATTTCTAACCTGATGAGRGYGGTCTGTAATTCAGCGGGAATTAGCGACCACTGAATGGTTTAATGAGTTGGAAGATAGTGTAAAACGCACTTAACAGATTTGAACCCGTCATAACTCTATCATCATCATCATCACAAGGATGGATGAACCTTAGGAAGAACAGTGTTCATTCCTTTAGAACAGTTATATAAATAGAAATGTACAGTATATTCTGGGTTGTATTGAAGCTGTTTGGACGAAAAGATCAAAACACAAAGATCTAAATCAAACATTTGTGCCATTTTAAGCTTGAAGTAAAAGTGACCTGAAGAGTGTGAATGCAGGTCTCTGTCAGAGACAACCCCTAGAGGGCGCCAGGTGCCCAGAGACTTTTTTGTGTTTCGTTTGTAGTTTTCCTAAGTTTTCGTTTTGACTTCATTTCCCAGGATGCACCTCGGTCAGGTGATGGTGGCGCACACCTGAACCGAGTTGGCTCATTTATTTCTTTATAAATAGTTTGTTTAAGTTTTTTAGTCCTTTGTCTTGCATCTGTTGGATTATCCTAGTGAAATGCTGTTTTGGTTGATTAAGTTAAGTTTCATGTTTATTTGTAGAGACTCTTGTTTTGGTTATTTGTGCATAAAGTCTGTGTGTTTCTTTGATTCCTTTCTTTATTATTAAATATTAAAAACAACTTTAAACACCATCTTTACCTCTGCATTTATGCCTCGCCTACACCGCCTTAAGAAACGTGACCGAATGCAAGACCCCTACAGTGGCATAAAGAAAGACCTTCCCGTGAAGATTCTCCTGGGGGGGGGGCTTGTGATGATGACGCCATGGGAAGCTGTCGGAGTGGGCAATCGGCTTGCCATCGGGCGTAACTTGACGGAGCATGCAGGAGCAAGAGGAGGGAGATCCTCTAGAGCATCACAGGGGAGACCGGACAGGATGAGCTGCGTGAGCCTGAGAAGGCTACTGGCTCGCGAATCGCCGCACGCTGTGCAAAAATGGTGCAGTTCGGGGTGACGTGAGTCCCCACACCGACCATGAGGTACGGGCCAGGAGGTCTATGTGTGGCGGTGACCAGGGTGAAGAGAAACCCCAGAGTGAGCGTCATTGGAGGGCGGAGTGTGGGGAGTCTTGGTGGCAGGTAGTATTCCCCCATGGTATCTACAGGTTTTGTGCTGAAGAAAATAGCAAACGCATACAAGACCTGCGGGAGCAGGTGGAAAAGCTCCAGGGACTGCTCGCCCAGCATAGCCTCAGTKGAGRCCCAGACCTGCCAGAGAGCCCCGCTGAGAGCCCAGTTTACACAGAGAACTCGGCTTCGACAACGATGGAGAGCCCTTTCCTCCACCACCCAGCTTTGACGATGGCGTGCCAGCTCCGGCGCCCCAGTGCTTGCTCCACCACCCGGTTTCGGGGACCTTGGATAACCCCTAGAGGGCGTCTGGTGCCCAGAGACTCTTTTGTGTTTTGTTTGCAGTTTTCTGAAGTTTTCGTTTTGACTTCATTTCCGAGAATGGGTCATGTTACGGGGGCGCTCACCTGAACCGAGTTGGCTCATTTGTTTCTTTATAAATAGTCTAAGTTGTAGTCCTTTGTCTTGCATCTGTTGGATTATCCTAGTGAAATGCTGTTTTGGTTGGTTAAGTTAAGTTTCATGTTTATTTGTAGAGACTCTTGTTTTGATTTATTTTTACATAAAGCCTGTGTGTGTGTTTTCTTTGATTCCTTTCTTTATTATTAAACATTAAAAACAACTTTAAACACCATCTTTACCTCTGCGTCTATGCCTCGCCTGCACCGCCATAAGAAACGTGACAATCTCAAGGCTGTGTCCAGTCCAGCKCGAGTTTTTGACGATTTGCACCGAGCAGTGCTGGCAAGCTTGTGTAATTGAATCGAGTTTATGTTAATCTAGAACAAGATTGATTAAGAAGGGGAGGGAAAAAAGCTCCACACCTCAAACCAATTTGGTCGGTGTCAAGTGTGTAGGTGAACTACTCCGGCATTCCAGTAAAAAAATATTGATTGGTTTCGGATTAACTGCTGTGTTAGCAAAAGTACAGACTGTAAAGCACAGGACTGTTCCTTTCCTATGGAAAATTTAAAATGTAAGTAGGAGTGTGAAGCGGTTCACCCCAATGTCATTTCAAATCCACCTTTGAATTTTTGAATACAAAGCATGCAGCAGTTGGATTATCCTGAATATACAGAGTACAGATATAACATTAATTATGAATAATATTCCAGTAAACTGGAGCTAGATCATGGGCACCCAAGGTTCACCCATTGGGACCAAATACCAATCTGTCCTGTCTGACCCCACAGAAACATCAATGCAGCACAAATCTATGAGAAAAATAAACAAAACATGACAGAAAGGCACCAGAACACCCAGTGCATCACAGCAAGTCATGCACATCCACAGCGGAATAGAACAAAGAATCCAAGGTTGCCAAGCCGCGCCTAATGTTTTTCACTGTAACATTATGGGCTGATTGGCTCAAATTGTACTGTTTGGTTGGTCTGTATCGCATCAAGGCTAACTGAAGTCGAATGGACATGTCAGTCAAACCATAAATGTGGACTCAATGTAATTGCACTTTCATTATGGATAGTGCAGTAGTGGCACACACTATCCAATCCCAGGCCTGAGCCATTTTTGGGGTTGAGATTGTAATTATAAAAGGACAGACAGGCTTGAAAGCACCATTTTCCATGAGGCACAACCGTCTCTCTCTCTCTCTCTCTCTCTCACACATCAGACATGATGACCCAGGATGTAGTTGTTTTGTCTGCCTGTAACTTATTTATACAGGTTTTGTCACTGTGACTCACAGCAAGCTCGAGATTGTTCTCTGCTCTGACGCACTAGTGCTAATTCATCTGCTAATTTGCTTTCTATTTTAATCCTTGAAAGCATTAGCTTACATTTTTCACTAGTCAAAAACGTTTGCTTCAAAATTATTGGCACCCCGTCGTTAACATTTCCCTGTACCACTTTTTTTTTTGCGCTYGAAAATGCACTCGTATTAAACAAAGCCTGGATCTGAACCGACATGAAGCGACAGGGATACCTGCTGCGCCGTACTTCCAGACAGAATCGTTTACAAAATTGACAAAGAGACAAAGCAAGCGCAAACACACTGATCTGCATCATTTCCCTGTTGACATGGGCAAATGATCTCTTAACGATGTTGCATGCAGCTTGTTTGCTAATTAGGAAGATGTTGGCCCAATGCCTTTTTTAAATTGTGTGCTCTTTTTAGCCACCATCCAATACAACATGAGAGCTATTGGTGAAGTGGGGAATACACAATTGACTGCAGTGAGTACTGGAATGTTAAGAAAATGCATGATTAGAGACAAAATTCTTTCCCAATTAGCAAAAGAGCAACTGATGACATCATTTAGTGTATTTGCGTCAATGCTGAATAGATGTTTTTTCGTGATGTTTGGGTAGTTTGGGCTAGTTGGGTTTTAAATTTCAACAGCCGCACAAACTTTGTTTTTCTTGCGTTTTTTCCTCAGTGACTAGTTTGGCAGTTTTTTACAGGTCCCCTATTTGACTATTTCTTTAACAATCTTGTCCAGGTCTCATAGGTTCCCAGTGTGTGTCTGTTAATGTCCATCAGAAATACCCTTCAGATAATGTATTTTTTTAATACCTGAAATTATTTTTATTTCACTTCTCTTTAAGATGTTCTGTTTCAGTGTCTATGTAAATGAGATACTGAGAAGCCACGCCCCTCCAGAAAAATATGAGAAGGGAAAGGGGGGGGGTAGGGGGGAGGGACTATAAAATAAACTACTAATACAAAAATTAAAACTAAAAACAAGAAGAGAAGGGTGAGGCTACTCTTATATGAGGTCACAATAGGGGGAAAAAACTAATAGGACAATACATAAATGGAAGAACAACAATAAGCACGGAATGTTTTTTTTTAAATGTTTTGTTTAAATCAGTTTTTTTGTTGGTACATTGTACACTGGAAAGTGAAAAAAGTCAATTCTGCATAAAATGGTACAGTCGTACCTCGGCATATGAATGCCCGCCTTAAGAATTTTTGCCTAAATAACTGAAATTTTGCAAGAAATTTGCCTCGGCATACAAAGCATTTTTGCTGTACAAGTGAAAACAAACCAAGCTGAAATTTTTCTGGATTTTTTCCTTTTTATTGGGGGGGTTTGTGCAAGATTTAGTGAAGACATAGCACCATGAGTCTTACGAATGTTAGCAAGTAAGGCAGCAAGAAGAAAAAGGAGCCACTTGTAGTTTTGTTTTTAAAGTAGCCGGTGCTAAGAGGAATCATAAATTAAGGTTTAGTGAGGTTCAATGTCTATTTATTTCATATTGTACTTCATTTACATGTCTTTTCTAAATGTTTTGATAGTTTTTATATGCAAAATTATGATTAAAGTGTTGGAAATTGGTAATATTGGTAATATTTTTGGGTGGCGGGAACGAATTATCTGCATTTACATTATTTCATATGGGGAAATGTGTTTCGCTATGCGCGTTTTCGAATTCGAATTTCGGATTAAATTCGTATGCCGAGGTACCACTGTATTATGATTAATATTTTTTTAAGATAAATGTGCCAAAACAACAAGGTAACACAGAATGATTCATTATATTTGCGTACTACCACTGTAATGGCAGATTAAGAACTATCAAATTGCAAGTTTTACACCACTATGACAAAATGTACTCTGCTTTGTGTTCCACTGAATAAATTACTAAATGAATGAAAAAACAGAGGAGCTACAGTAGGTCCATGAAATGGTGTGCACTAAAAAAAGGAAATAATCATGAATATGCAGTTCTKCAGGGCAAATGATCCCATCAGCAGTTGGCAAATGTTTGCGTAGCATATTAAACCCGAGGAATAAGTGCAGGGATGAGCTCCAAGAGTAATTGAAAGGCAAAAATCTACTCCACATGTTGTAAAAAAAAAAAAAAAAAAAAGGCAACCCTAAAAATGATTTAGGGTTACTGTTTGCTGGAGCCACACATTCAGTGTGTTCATGGACGAATTATTAGAATCAGTTAGAACGGGCTTGATTGATGAGTTCGAACTGTAGGTCCAGCTTAGACATGGGGAGAGGTTTGTCAATAAGACAATCTGTATCTGAGAAGACTAATGAATAGCTGTGGACAGCGTAGTGATCACGCTGAGCTTCCTGCTGTGCACTTAAATAGGATGTGAAAAGGAAAATTTCTGCACAACATAACATCTGGAGCAAATTCTAATCATTCGAGGTAATTCAAGCTAATGTTTGTTGAACAGCACACCAAAAAATAAATAAATAAATAAATAAATAAATAAATAAATACTTTTGGGAAAAAGTGTGCCTGGATAAACAGAACACAAGAGGCATGATACTAGAATACTGTAGCTTTGTTTATTACTGGATCAGTGGTTCAGCTTATGAATAYCTTGGTGGTCAAATTGGTGGATGTACTATACATCTTGCGATATATTCATTTCATTTTCTATAATCAGCATGCATAGTGAATTAAAAAAAATGAAAATCTCTTTTAGTTTTAAATTCATAGCGGTAGTACTGTATATAGACTAAATAGAATAAACCATGAAGGTGGTGGACGGTCCTGAGACAGGGATTTGGGATTCAGCTTTGTGTTAGAAGCTAGTTACAGTAGCATCGTATCTCACCTTAGGTATGAATAAATCACAGAGGCAGTTCAGAACGACTTCAAGGATTATCAAGAAATGTGTCGTTTGAAATTACAACATTTCCAGATATGTTTTCTTGCTGAAAGTAACTGGTTTTTAATGTTGGTCTTGGCGGGTAGCTGCTCTCCCATCACTACTGCTGACTGTACAGACCTACTTTCACCCATCCTACCAACAGTTGTATAATACCAGTTATTGAGAAAGTTACACCTGTGACAAAGAATAATACATATAGTTAAATGTCCTAGTGCTGTTACGATGTATTATCAGCACTCATGGAATGCCTCATCCAATCAGATTCATCGGTCATAACTAACGTTTGTATATTTTTATATAATTGTTATTTATAAATATAAATTATATATTGGATTTGATTTGTGTGTGTATATATAATATATAATTTTTCTACCAACCACAATACATGATACAAGCATCATAACCATAAAGTAATTTTTATATAATAACCATAAAAGTTTGCCTTAAAGTGATTTTCTTTTCATATAAGCATTCCATAAAATATGATTATAAAAACTACAAAATTCTATTTGATTTATTAAACACATTTATGTTACTGTTTTTGTCCTGAAACAAGGACAAAATGTAATTATGTAACCAGGGACATTAATGTAACACTTTATTGTGATATAATAAGCATAAAATGTATGTTCTCAATCAAACACAAAATTTACTGCCAAGCAGAAGTAATCATAAAATGTGAGAAACCATAAAAGAGCTACTGTAACATAATCTGCTGAAGAAGAAGAAAAAAGTATTTCTGGCTATAATAGGAAGGTGTTAGAAGCCACAGTGCATCGCAGCACTGTGTAGCCACATGTTAATCCACTGAACCCATGTGCACTGCGGAAAGCTTTACAATGGGCATCAGAACTGAACCATGGCGTGATGGATGAAGGTGGCCTGGTTTGATGGACGTTTTCATTTACATCATGTGGACAGGTGGGTGTGTCCCCCTCACTTTCCCGGGCAACAGATGGATGGATCCAGGATGCAGTATGCAGGGTGGGAGGCAAGTCAGAGAAGACAATGCGATGAGAAGCAATGTTCTGGTGAAAAACCCTGAGTCCTGTCATTCATGCGAATGTTATTTTGACAAGTAACACTAAGCAAAATTGAATCAGACCAAGCATGATGGGAGACTTTTTCAGACTAATGCACCCTGGGAAATGGGTAGATCAACATGACAAAGAGTTCAAGGTGTTGACTTGGCCTCCAAATTCCCCAGATCTTAATCTAATTGAGAGTCTATAGGATGTGCTGGACTAACAAGTCTGATCCATGAAGTCTGATGCACCATGTTACAGAACTTTAAGGATCTGCAGCTAACGTCTTGGCACACCTTCAGAGGTCAAGTGGAGTCCAGGATGCCTTGATGGTTCAAAATGGATGGATCGTGATGGATTTTAGTTATAGCTGATTTGGTGTTTTTATAAGTCTACTTAAAAAAAAAAAACAAGTAAAAAACTGAGTAAAATGTGTTGTCAGAGGAAATCGTAAGCATGAAGTACGCCTGTGGCTTCACTTTCTATCAATCAACACTATATTATGAACCAATTGTACAAAAAGTAGGCAAAACAAAGTCATACAGTGTTATATTACATCTTATTAATAATAATAGTAATACTAATAATTAGAAGAAGGAGAACCAAGGCAGATATTAGTATGAAATATATTACAGTAGTAATCTACATTTAATAAGCTTAACAGTTTTTATAATGGCCTAAATTCTAACCGAAATAATGTCACTTAATCCGACGACGTCCAGTCGCAGTTTCTCCATAATTACCCTGGGTTTTTGTTCAGGATAAAACCTGTTTAAGTTTGACATTTAATTATTCTCTGTCCAAGCCACAAGCCCCACTTCACCCAAGTACAACCCTTGCACCAGCAAAAGAAAGAAAGGGCAGCATAAAGAGCAAATCTGGTTTCAACCAGACGTGTCAGGATAAAAACATTGACCTCCGGGAAATAGCTGTCTCCTGAATGCAGTAATGGCTTTGTGTACAATGCATTCATTAAAATCTATCCAAGTCCAAGACATTTGTTTTTTTCCATACAGTGCATATTTCCAAACACAATGCTATGTGTTTCATGTTTTGAGACACTACTGAAGCATTGCACGTTCTAGACATAAAAGTGATCACGTCTGAGCATCTTCAAGATATGTTGGATATTCTGAGATACTTCCATTTAAGTAGTCATTAAATCTACAAATCCTACAAGCATGGCATGATAGAAGCCTTGGAAAGGCATTTCAAATTGAGTTGCTATGGTTCACGTCGGATCGCATATATTGAAAAAAAGCTTCCTGGAAATGAGATGTATTGACAGCTTTCAACGAAATGGGCAAAATGATTTTATAAAATGCACATCGAGTTCACAGAGTTCATATTTTACCATCTAGCAGTTACCTTGCACATGCAACAGTTAGTTTCAGTCCACTAAGATAATTTTTTTTAGCAGAAAATGAAAAGTTCAATGAACAATGTCAACTGTATGGTGACAAGCAGACATTGTGAAGTGAATGTGTAAAAGTTAGTACCCCCTCTTTTATTTCTATGTTGTTGTTTTTTAATGAAAAAAAAAAATCTAAAAATCATCTGATCATAACGGGTTTCAGTGTAAGGCAAATACATCCTCAGACAAACACCAAAATACACTGCACATTCTTTTTTCTGTTCCCTTTTTTAATTTTTTTATTTTTTTTTACAAAAATGAAGCCAAAGAGTAAAGAAAAAAAAAACTGTGGGCAATACCAAGTACCCCCAGACTGCTTCCACACACTTTCAGAGGGTAAGTTGAAGCTCAGCAGGTATGCAGACCTCTGTAAAAGCAGTTTCAGGTGTGTATTAACAAACTGCCAAGAGGAAAACACCTAAGCAATTACTGTAGGTCTTTCCCTCAACGGTCAACTGTTGCTGCACATAAATCAGGAAGTTTAATGTTCTACAATAAGAAACATTCTTCTATTATTATTATTATTATTATTATTATTATTATATAAAAATCTTCCCAGGAGTGGATGTCCCAGAACATTCAACCCATGCATGGTCAGATCATGAAAGGCAACCCTAAAATATGCATCATCCCAGAACCTACAGTCCTCATTAAACATGTGAAAAGTTAAAGTACATGAGAGCACAATTAGAAGAAGACAGGTTGTTTGGAAGGGTTGCAGGGGAAAGTTTCTTCTGTCTAAARAGAACACAGAAGCATGACTGAGGTTCACAAAATGACATGGGGACAAACCACAAGGCTTCTGGAACAAAGTCCTATGGACAGATGAGCCCAAAGTGAAGATGTTTGGCCTTAATGTCCAGCACCATTTTTGGCAAAAACCAAACAGCATCTCAGTAGAAACACCTCATACCCACTGTCAAGCACGGCACATGACCTGAGCAGCTTATAGTCGGCCATGAACTCCTCTGTATACCAGAGTATACTAGAGTCAAATGTGAAGCCATCCATTGAGGCCATGGTCAAAATTGGATCATGCAGTAGAATAATGACCCTAAGCACACCAGTAAATCTACATCAGAATGGCTGAAAAATAAAAGAAACAAGGCCTAATCCAAGTCCACATCTGAACACCAATTAAAATGCTTAAGAGAGCTGTGCATAAGCGAATGCACAGAAACCTCAAGGAACTGAAGCTATGTTGTTAAGAAGAATGGGACAAAATGTATCCATAAAGATGTGAGACTGATTAAAGTCATACAGGAAAAAAAATACTTCAGGTTAATGCTGCTAAAGGTGGATCTACGTGCTAATAAACCATGGGGGTACTTAGTATTGTCCGTATTTTACATGATTTAAATCCTTTACAATGTTCATCACTGTTGCTAGATGTTAGAAGAAGGCACAGAATTTTTCATCATACAGTATATAAATAATAAAGAAAATGTATTTAAAATCATTTATATATATAAATTATATAAATTATATAAAAATATATTATATAAATGCATTTTATTAAGAAAAATATATTTTAAAAATATCTCTTTCTGCATTGTGTAATTATATTTTATCTAATTTATTAAGGGTACCAATACTTATGAGTCAGCTTTCTTTAATGCTATTGTTTACATACACAGTATGTTTCATGTTTTGTTTCCACCCTAGTGATGACATGCTGTATGAGAATTCTAGTTTTACCAGTGGGGGAAAAAAAATCTTATCCCCTGAATTACTGACACTCTACTTCAAAAACCTGATGTCTTGAAGATATGCCTTCAAGGGACTTGTATTTTATGTGGTCAAATAAATGTAACGTCTGGTAAGACGCGCCAACGAGGCAACAGCTCATGGCAGTCAGAAGCTTTCAACACAGTATTAAAGTCATTGCATTGAGTTATCTGCAAACAGTACAGCTAATAAAACAGACTATGGGAAAAGTCAAATAAAAAAAGAAGTAATCTGGTGACAAATAGTTATATTGTCTTTCTATAAGAGATGGTTTGATTGAAATGCCAGAAAGAAGGATTTCTTTGTCCTGAAACGGAAAGAATAAATGTAAAGCATTTGCACGGCTTCAGGTTACATGTATCTCACTCTTTTTTGGTGGGGGGCTTTAATTCAAAGTTAGAATGAATTCTTTACACATTCACCTCCTTTCACGATCATCCCAGCAAACAGTGAAGATATATACTGTATTCAATTTTTAACCAAAGGTGGGCGTGGTCTCTTAGCTATAGATGTTTTATGTGTATCACTGTTTTGTTTGAATCCCACAGTTATTACTAGTATCCAGGTACAGTCTTTTCTTTTATATTTTTTTAGAACGGTTATATCCACTGAAAAGGCATCCTGCAGACTAAAGCATCCCTAGTTCCCAGAAATGTCATCCCATTATCATATTATATTAAATTTTAATATTACTTAATAATTTATATTAATATTATTATATTAATAGCCCAACTATTC
>QMIH01001405.1:110484-125503 GCA_003987875.1 Clarias batrachus
TTATATTTTTTTAGAACGGTTATATCCACTGAAAAGGCATCCTGCAGACTAAAGCATCCCTAGTTCCCAGAAATGTCATCCCATTATCATATTACATTAAATTTTAATATTATTTAATAATTTATATTAATATTATTATATTAATAGCCCAACTATTCAGGCCTGGAAAAGCCAGGGTAATTACGCAAAACATGATGTAAATCGGTCATATCTGAGCTAGTCAGCTAATTAGATCTCTTACCCTGCGTTCACACCGAACGCGGCGAGAGCATCAAAGGACGCCTGTCGCCGCTCGTCACCGCGCTTCGCCGCTCTGACGTAGACCGAATGACTTTCTARTATTTAAAGGGGCCGCAAAGCAATCAAGCTTGATCTTATGGGGACTGACCAAAATGTGCAAGAAAACAAGAAACTGATTGATAGAAAGAACTGTATTGTAGAAATAAACAAAGTGTAAGGCATTTGAATGGTGTGGCTTCTGTTTATTGTGAATTGCTAGTCTAATTTAATATTTTTTTATTATTATATTATATTTCATATTATATTTAAAAAACAACAAATTCAAACACTTTTGTCCACGCATCTTTTTAAAAAAAATTAATGTCCCTGTACACAAACAGGAAACCYGCTACCGCAATAATTAACTTCTCCTCCATTTTGCTTGGGAACTAATGTCGCCGGAACAAAACTTTACAGGACTGTGGCGCCGGTGGGCGGAGTGGCAGAACGGAGCATGCGAGGCAGCGCTCCTACACGCTCCCTAGACGATTCCTCCCCACTACCGATGACCGGTGGCCTTAACGCTATCCTCCTCGCGGCCTTTTCCTCTTCGGCGGCGAGGACGCGAAGGCGGGCYCGACRCGGGAACGAAGGATGCCGCGGGAGCTCGCGCAGCTCTTTCCCGCGCTGTCCTCAGCGTGGAAATCAAAGGGCGGAAATCCAATGTCATTTTCAAAGTCTCTGGGCCACGTTCCATTTCCCAGTCGAGTGCCACTCTCGAGCTCCACCACGTCATGCACATCTCGGACCCCGGACTAAACTCCGCGCCTTGCTTTTATAATGCGGAGCAAGCCCGAGATCCTATTCACGAGCCTACGAAGTGAGCGAGGGGCAATAATAGATTTGGGCGCACGCCCATCACGCCGTGACAAGGTGTACAGTATGTTGATCTATGGTCTTGTTATTTCCAAATCTAACTTGGTAATAACAAGCTACTAGCAAAGAGTGCTTGGACACCATGGATTGCTGTTTGTGGCTACATTTTTGTTGTTTTCTTCAAAATCAGTCTATGATACCAGTTTTGAGGGTTAAGGGCCTTGATTAAGGCAGGATTTGAACCTGTAGGACCTTCCAATCAGCAGTCCAATGCAACCACTGAGCAACCCAAGTTCATAAATTAATTTGGTTCTAGTAGATAAATTCAGTCCCTAACCAGTCCCTAGCACAAGTTTCATATCAACGCTGACTCATGTCTACATGAAATAAAAAAATCTCCCACTTAAGCTTTCACCAGATGCCCTGTGAAACTTTCCTGCTGGCCTCTTATTCACATCCATATTTGTTCCATTTAAGGACACATTTGTTTAACCCAAATAAGGCACTACATTCCTGGTACTGTCCAATCCTTCCATAGAATTTTTTTTTTCTCTCAGTAAACCCATTACACAAAGCCAGACACATTGCTGGAATGTTATGTTATGATTGCTAATGGAGTTACCCTGTTTATATGCTTCTCCATATTTTTTTTTTCCCACAGATATACCAAGATGAAAACTGCCACAAATATCTACATTTTCAATCTGGCTTTGGCTGATGCTTTGGCCACCAGCACACTTCCCTTCCAGAGTGCTAAATACCTAATGAACACCTGGCCTTTCGGAGAGCCCCTGTGCAAACTTGTCATAGCCATTGACTACTACAACATGTTTACTAGCA
The DNA here is from genome assembly GCA_003987875.1 of Clarias batrachus. NCBI lineage: Eukaryota > Metazoa > Chordata > Actinopteri > Siluriformes > Clariidae > Clarias > Clarias batrachus. The sequence goes on from QMIH01001405.1 coordinate 112,420, forward strand.
TCTTTACCCTGACCATGATGAGTGTCGACCGTTACATTGCTGTGTGCCACCCAGTCAGGGCACTCGAGTTCCGGACTCCTGCCAAAGCCAAATTCATCAACGTGTGTGTGTGGATTCTCTCATCTGCCATTGGAGTACCCATAATGGTCATGGCAGTTACTAAGGTGACAGACCAAGGTGAACAGCTTTCAAATAAATTACAAATTGCTATATACAGTAGCTTAAAGTAGAGGTTACATTTTCTCCAGAAAGGGCTTGTGTGTGCTCCTGTGCATGTTTCCATTCCAAGCCACATGGTTGGAATCAAACCCTGTACACACATACACACTGGCCCCTTTCTGGAGCAGATTTGACATCTGTCAAAACCTAAGCATAAACATTAATGCTCTAACTCAGGTGAATTTTCATTCCATTTCCTAACAGGAAAAACAGTCTGCACTCTGAAGTTTCCTGATCCTGATTGGTACTGGGACACAGTCACAAAAATCTGTGTCTTCATCTTCGCCTTTGTGGTGCCAGTCCTCGTGATCACTATCTGCTACGGGTTGATGATCCTTCGCCTGCGMAGTGTCCGTCTGCTCTCTGGTTCCAAAGAAAAGGACAGGAACATGCGCCGCATTACTCGCATGGTGCTAGTGGTGGTGGCGGCTTTTATCATCTGCTGGACGCCCATTCACATCTTCATCATTATCAAAACCCTGGTGGAGATCGATCAGAGGAATCCCTTCGTCATCGCCAGCTGGCACTTGTGCATTGCCCTTGGTTACACCAACAGCAGTCTCAACCCCATTCTTTATGCTTTCCTAGATGAGAATTTCAAGAGGTGCTTCAGGGAGTTCTGCTTACCATTCCGCACCAGGATGGAACAAAACAGCATTTCCAGAGCAAGGAACGCCAACCGGGAACCGGCATCAGTTTGTGCTCCGTCCCAGGCAGGAAGGACGCCAGTATGACTAGGCCTGGAACGGATCCCACCAGGATCCAGGTCACGAGTTCAACAAGACCTGCAGTCAGAGGTCACCCAGATTTCCACCACTGAATTCTAGAATTGACCGAGTGCCAAGTAATTCACATAGGAAGAATAGTGTAACCTGAGCATCAATTGGAACACCAATTCCTAGCTAACTTTTTTATGTACAGCATTGCAACAGGCATGAATTACAGTAAGACGACTGTCCAGTGTACAGTATCCTCACATGTCAGAAGATGCTGTATGTGGTGATATGAGGCTTTGATTGGTTGAAGACGATCAATGGATTGCCTTTGCCATAAAACAAATCAATTGAACTTTGAATTTTGCTTATTTTTGGTTTTATTTGCTTTTGCTTTTTTAATTCTTTTGCTGTCGCCTTCTGCAGTGGACTTCTTCTTAAAGATATTTTCCTTCCTACGTATTTTTTCACCAACGACTTCAAAAGTAAATAATTTTCAATGAGATAAAAAAAAAAAWATTTTCAACTGAATAACAAAACAGAGATTTAAATAAGGTTGCTCACAATGAAAACTTTGCTGTGTCATATTTTTTACTTTTTCATATATGGCTACAGCATAAAAAAACACCAGATACTAACTTTCTTGAGGACTATTGTGAGAACTTTTAAGGACCATTTAAAAAAATGTTTCAGATGCTTAAACAAAACCTGGAGATGGGTTTGATCAAGAAACAGTGGTATGGTTTGCTTGGAGTCCAAAGGAATAGCGCGTGATATACTGTAGGAACATTGACAAAATAAGGCCTGAGTTTTGGAGCAATTTCAGATCAATTCTTCAACACCATCGAGTCCTTATAATACAAATAACTGGAATTGCCATTTATTAGGACTTCAATAAACCTGAAGATATCGCATCTTAGTGACTTTCCGCTGTTTTTCATTCTTAGAACCATCACCCGGAACTTGTACAGCTCTAAAACCTTTTCAATATTGAATCTGACTGAATCTGTATGATATCATGGATATTTGCATTCAGAAGACACTGAAACAAGGCAGCAAAATGGAATACAGTCACATGGCTACATCTAGATCATTAGTGTTATTTCCTAATAGCTGGTGTGGCTGAAGGTTCAAAACAGCAGTCGATTCTGACTCTACCTACCCTTTAATCAGCTGATATTGGTTTTATTTGTTCAATCAATTTACATGGTTGAGAAGAAAACCTGCACCTAAATGAACACTTCCAAGCAACTACAATGTCAACTGAGGACATTTTACAGTACCGGTTGACAAGCTGGAAAATTATTATATCTTTTGTTTTTTAACCTTTGAAAGAATTGATATCAGTTTTTCACCATTTAGGAATGCCTTACTGTATACTGGGTCGAACAAACTCAAACCACCCATGAAGTGTATAAAGTTACAGTACATTCATTTCAGTAGTGTATTCAAGTAGTGCGGTGTGCTTACGTATTTTTGTCATGTATATAGTGTATAGCATATTATATGTTACATTTATTAAAAAAAAAAAAAAAACCTGCCTATATTGTGAAGAGTAACAATCAAATCATTGCTAATTTGCTTTAGTGCTTCAGTACTCAGAACAGTAGATACAATTCTTTGTTTGCTTCTACAGAAATGTTTGTAAAGTGCCTAATATTCTGTAGTGACAAATCTTTCTCTTTTTTTGTTCTTTATGAGCTGAGTGTTTTCTGTGGCACTGTTCATTAAAAAAATGTCAATAATCATGAAATAACAGTGTGGATTTTGCTCCAGCAGTTACAAGGTAAAGTACAGAAACTGCCACAATGTTTGACTCCTTGACCCCAACTCTCATTTATGTCCATATAATCTACTGTATCTTGGGCAGCAGAGATCACTCATGTTAACCCACCACACTGAGCCAACTAAAATGCTGTGCAAAAGTATTCATACCCCTAGAGCTTTTCCACATGGATGGTGGTGTAGTGGTTAGTACTGTCACCTTGTAAAACCAGGCTCGATTCCCATCTCTTTTGCATGTTCTCCCTGTGTTTGGTGGGTTTCCTCCGGCCCCCCTTGACATGCAACAACATCCCGCCTCCTTGACATGCAACAACATCCCGCCTTCCTGGCCCCTTGTCTAGAGGTATAGACAATGATTGAGTAAAACCTGATTGTATTTTATTGGGATTTTATGTGATAGACCAACACAAAGTGGCACACAATTGTGAAGTGGAAGGAAAATGCTAAATGGTTTTCAAAAATTATTTCCAAATAATTGGGACTGCACTGCACTGCAGTTTTGTGGAGTGCACGACTAATAGTCAGACAAAATCTCCTACCTGTGCTGTTTGATAGACACTGTTTGGTCATTAATGTTCTCTAACAAACCTCTGAGGACTTCACAGAACAGATGTTTTTATACTAAAATTAAATTACACATACGGTAGGTGGACTCTACTTATTAATTAGGTGACTTCTGAAGACAATTGGTTCCACTTGATTTTAGTTAGGGATATCAGAGTAAAGGGGGTGAAATACAAATGCACGCCACACTTGTCAGATTTTTATTTGTAAAAAACTTTGAAACCCATTTATCATGTTCTTAATTTTTTAAAATTATTTGCCACTTTTGTGTTGGTCTATTACATAAAATCCTAATTACATACATTTAGGTTTGTGGTTGTAACATGATAAAATGTACAGTATAAAAAGTTGAAGGGATATGAATACTTTTGCAGGCTGTACATGTACTGTACGTCCTGCATTTTATCACATTGTTTCAACAGTTATGTTGCATTGTGTTTCTCTGGTGGTATGTTCGCTACCCCTCCACTTAAAAAAAAAAAACAAAAAAAAAACATGAACAATATTAACAAGTGCATTTTTAATATGCTACTTATGATAACTGACTTTGTTATGCAAAACATACTGACAGATTGTATTTTTAAAACTAGGAGATTCTGCCATGCTGTGTTCCCTGTTGCACAGCCTTTATGTGATCAAAAGCTGTAGATAAGGGGGGGGGGGGGATAAATTAAAGTCTTGTAAAAAATAAATAAATAAATAAATAAAAAATGCTAGCAATAATAATATCACTTAAGTCCTGACGGAATATACCAATTTTCTCATTTTGCACTTGAATAAATACTTGCTTTAGAATTTTTTAGTTACAGTATGTTGAGGTTGTGTAGTAAGGTTACTCTTTGTTTCTAGGTCTGTACTATTTTCAACTTTTCATCGTCTTTTAAATACATTTACTGCAAAATTGTTGGACTCATATTTGTGGCACCTGGACATAAGTTATTTTGCTATGGCAGTTTCCACTGTTAAGGTATATAACAAATCTGTGTGCAAAGACCTACGGACAAGATTTCTTTTTTTTTTTTTTTTGACAATTTTTCAAGACTGACAGTGTGAGCCTTATTAAATGATTGTATTTATTTTATTAGTTCCAAATTTGAATATAATTTTAATTCTTTATTACGGAGATCTACCCCATCCCCTGGCTTTTTTATTATTATTATTTTTTAAAACAGTTATTATCTGTTATATTATTCTCAGTCTCATATTCAGAAAACTGAGCACTCGAATTAAACCTTATCTACTCATGGGGTACCAGTGTTCCTATGGCAACTAGTGACACAATGCAGCAAAATACTCAGCATTAGGTTAAGTGTCTTTAATATACTAGAAATGCTTATGAATACTGAACCTGACTGAAGCTTGGTATCTTAAAGGACTGAAGCTTATACAGTCATGTATAGACCCGTCAGCCATAACATTTAAAATCATTAACTTTAGGTTTTGGGTTATACTTGGGCCTCTGGGAGTGTTCTCTGTTGTTTAGCATCGGGTYCTTTGGATGSTGTGGGTTGTAAAATTGGGCCTCCATGGATCCGACTTGTTTCTGGGATCTGGAGAGTTTAGAAGCCGGGGCTCGTTGCCTGATGGACCACATGCACAATGAGCTGTAGTTCACTGGGTGTTCTGGTGCCTTTTTATCCTGGCAAGCACTGACTTTTTCCTGGCGATTTGTGCTCCATTGGCTTTTCTTTGGGATTGGACCAGACGAGCTGGCTTTTGGTCCCCTCGAGGTGATCCTCGGCTGCATCTGGTCACCAATATAGTGGGTGATCCATGTTGTTCAGTTCACCTGTCATCAGGACGTGCTGTTTACCTTCAAACATTATAAAGATAGACTTTTCAGRCCTAAAAACAGTGTAGTGTGTACTCTACTGAGGCTTGTGAGTCCATACTGTGGCTCTATTTCTTAATCTGGAGCTGACCTATGRGCTCGTGATCTGGAAGTGTGATTTGGAAGTCCCTGGAGGAGGCACTAAAAGATGAGTCTAAAGACCTGAAAGCTGAAGATGTGCTTAGTTTAGTAGCAAAGGAATGAAGGAATGGAGTTCTTGTTTTCTGTGAGAGATTGCTCAATTATCACTGTGTTCTTGAATGGCTCTCTCTTTCTGTTCAAGGGCTCCAGTGGGTAGCATGGATAATAAGGTATGTCTTCCATGGGTTGAAGGCTTGTTTAATATCTGCAGGTCGGAAATTAAGACCCTATCCAATCTGGTTAAGAGATGGCATTGCCTCGATGGCAAAAGAAAAGAAAAAGAGGCCAGTGAAATTATACCAGACCAGCATTTGAGATGGTAGTGCTTTAACCCCTGATAAACAAACCCAAGGCAATTAAGGCAAGGAAAATGCCCTTTCACATCTAGGAGGAAGAAAATCTTAAGTGTAATTAAGGTTTGACAGGGGAAGCCTGCTGTGTATTCTGCAGTTTGCTTATAGCTCCATTCTGAGAGTTCCTCCTTAGTGTTAGTACTGGGAGGAATCAACACAGTGGCATTAAGCCCACTAGTGAATTCCCATTGTAAATAAAAATGTCTATATTTAACAGTTGCAAACTCCACAAGCAATAAGCAGTAGCTATATATTAACACCAAACTCTTAACATTTAATGCTAAACAATGATTTAAAGCACTTAAATGAAAACCATCTATTAGGCACGATGCTACAGTGTGGCGATTCATGTATCCCAATTTTATCATTTTTTCTTTGGTAATAATTTTTACATTTATAATAGAGATGAACCTGCCGATCGGCCACGGATCAGAATTGGCTGGTTTTCAGTCTGATTGGCCTTGACCGGTGATCATGTAAACATCATTCGGATCATATAAATGATTCGAAATGCATTTTTATGGTGTTATATTATCAAAAATCATGCGTGTTAAAAGCATACAATCTGACTTTTTATGCAAATTCTGTGAGCGAATTTAGCTCAAATCCAGGTCTTAAACACACATACACCAGCCTCAGAACACCCACTCACTCATCATCTATTCCGCTTTAGCCTGTATTAAGGGTCACGGGAGACCAGGAGCCTATCCCAGGAGACTTACGGTACGMGGCGGGGTACACCCTGGACAGGGYGTCAATCCATCGTAGGGCAAGCCTCAGAACACTGAAAAAAAGATACCCCCGATTGGCTGGAGAGCCATGATTAATGTGGGAGCACTAAGTACCTCTCACCACTCCCCTCTGAGAGAGTTCGGCCAATCAGCTCTGTCTAGGCCTCCGGATAGTTACAGCATCACCCAGGAATCAAACTCACAATCTCCGGATGATAGGGCGAGCACTTTACCACTGCGCCACTTGGAGGTGTATACGTCATAGTGTCATCCTGTGTGAATTATCTAAATTATATAAATGTTAAACTCTTGTATTTAAAGTAAGTTTGAAATTTACATGCTGCACTTTTAGYTTTTAAGTGAGACTAATGTTACAAGGAATGGGATACATTTTCTTAATGATTAATGATTCTATACTGATATTTATAGAATTGGCTCCTAGATATTGTAATAATATCATATCGGGAGGTGACTGGTAATTCCAATACCTACCATGCATGCTGGTTACTAGGAAAATGTGCATTTTTAACATTACCACTATGCCACTGGCTGACCTTTTTCCATAAACAAGCAGAACGAGCCCCTGCTTCCTTGTGGAACTCGTAGAAGAAAGATTGTAGTAGCCCACAGGAGAAAAGAGCTGAAGTTGAGAAAAACTAAAATGATAAAAAGTTGCTGATGGATACATTAGAGGGATATGCAACCCCCGAGTCACCTTGGCAAGAGGAGTTTCACTGGGAGAGAGAGAAGGTATCTGGAATGGTTCAAAGGGAGAGAGGATTCCTGCTGAGCTTGAGAGAGAGAGAGAAAGAGAGAGAGGAGGGGGGCGGGTGCCTCTTCAATACTTCATGTGGAGTGTGGAGAAAGATGTCTGCACTGCTTCAGAGAGAGAGTGAGAGTGTGTCTGTGAGACTTCAGAGGAGGAGGAGTGAGTACATAATGCTCCGGGGAAAGGAACTGAGCTCCTGGATGCTTTGAGAGACAGCAGGGCAGCCGGTCTTGTGAGACAGAAATGGCTGTGATCTTTGAGAGACAGAAGGGCAGAGAGTTGCTCTCCGTCTCTCGGTTCTCGACTTGCTGTGTTCTTCTGCCAGCAAAAAGATTTCCTGCTCCAATTTAATTAGACAGGCCTCTCTTGCGGCTAAAATAACCTCTCCTTCTCCTGCTCTTTCATAACCATTTCAGTAGCTGTTCAGCATTTTAATTGGTAATTGAATATGGAATTTGACTATTTTACACATAAGCTCTTTCTATAATATTAGTTCATGGACATTTGATAATGATTACTGACCCCCCCAGGGGCAGGATCTCCGGTTTTTCCTTATGAAGAGATAGAATAGTGTCTGACAGTTAACTCATGTTAGACATCTTGCAAACCATCTGTCCTGGTGACTGATTTTATTATACTTTGTGGGAAATTTCGAGGCATGCACTGACTACAAATATCCTTTCCAGAAAGTGGACCAGTAGGTRGCCACTTTCATAATTGCCATAACCGGGGCTTTCTGAGAATGGCGCTGGGTCGGGTGATATCTTGTGCATACCAATATAATACTTGTACTGTAGCAGTTTCTTCCAAAGCCTTTCATTTTAATGTGCTTACAGTATATGGAGTGCTTCAGTACTTTAAAACAAGGATTGTTTGACACTTGAGGTAATCTCAGTAAAAACAGACAATAGCTCTTCTTAGGCTGAGTTTTCAGATGCATTTTAACATGCCACCCTTTAGCAGCATAACTGCCTCATGTTCTTTGGTTCTCACAGCAGAGGGAAACGTCCATCTACAAGTCAAACCAGGACTGCTGATTGTTGAAAATAACAAAATACAGAGTAATAACTAATTTTATTTTCTCTATATAATCCCCTGGGACACTTATGCACKTATCCTAGTGTTTCATTAGCGCTTGAATAACATCATGAAGGTTTTCTTAGTATGCCAGAGCCATGATGGGTCTGCTTGCTTCATGTCTGAAACACTGGCCCAAATATGTAGAAATGGCTTGAAACGATGGTCAGGACTGTATAGGGGATGTTGAAACAACTCCCGGTCAAGTCCTTGTAATATGCATGTGGTGTTGGTGAATGATTACATGTACAGTTCCCGCAGACAGATTTGGCAATGACTTTCAATGATCGTTAAATCTTAACAGGAGCGACCGCAGTGGAACCTGAGCCACCTCGGCTAGGACCGTCCATTGTTTTAGGCTAACTAATTATACACAATTCTTCGTTGTACTTGGACTGGCTTTTAGATAAAGTCCTTCCATGCACCATCTGGCGGATAGTCATTGAAGCGCAACACATTTATTTAAATTCTTAAATCATGCTTGAGGGATTCCGCGGCACTGCGCAAGACGAATTGCTGTCTTTCRCGGGGACAAGCACGCATTCTTAATGGCTACATCTGTACTGCCTTCTTTAAAATGTCTGCAACATTTAAATGCGTTAATGCGGCTAGAGTCTCATCACTGTACTGTGTAGGAAGAAATCAGTTTTAGTCCTTCATTTGCCAGTAATGTCATCACAAGTCCCAGTTTGACGTGACTTTGCTTAGACATATACTTCCATAAAAATAWCAAAAAATGAAGTTTATCTCGGATTGATTATGCAGCCAATGTGATAGCACTGCCTCAGTGCCATATTGTAAAGAATCCTAAGCTATTGTATTGTCTGAGATTTTTTTTTTTCTCAGGTCTTTTTCCTTTTCTGAAAACTCATTTACATGCCAAAGCCCATTTACATGAATTGCATTGTGGCAACAGATCATTCTGTAGATGAATACCTGAAGAGTGGCTCAGCAGCAATTTGTAGCAATAGTATCTTTTTTTAGAAAAGAACCAAAGTGCCTCACATTACCGTGTGTACTTTGATGACTGAATCTGTTTTGTCAAGGAATGTCTAAAGAACCATCTTATCCATTATATGTCCAAGGTCAGTATCATGTAATTAAAGCTAGAGCCAACCCAGGACCCTACCGTATCCTCAGCACTCTTTTTCTCCATCTCAGTTCCATTAAACTGATATAGAATCTACACTTAAATCTGATAATTACTTTTCAATCCTACTTCCAGTAACAATCAAAAGTTTGGACACCTTCTAAGTCAATGTTTATGTTAAGCAATTCTGTTTTCTACATCSTAKAACAATACTGAAGATTTTAAAACTGAAATAATAAGTATGTAATTTGGAACAAATTTGGGTTTCAACATACATTTTAGTTTCAAAAGACACCACAATTTTGTAAGTATGCATTAACTCATGCTTGGAAACGTAAGAACATTTCAGGGCAGAGTAATATTTTTTATACCAATAACCTCCCAATAGAACATCTCACATGAATGAGATGGAACATTTCCTAGAACAAAGACATAATTTTGTTGTGCATGAAGTAGCAATTTTTTTTTTTTTTTACTTTTCACAGACAACAGAAAAGCCTCTGACACCACAATGCAGCTTGTTGGAATGTCAAACAAAAACATTGGCAGACCAACTTTATTTCAGCTTATGCCGTTCATTACATTTTAAAGGGCAAAAATTACTAAACACAATGAGTACAAGGACAATGTGTGGAGACGGATGGCCAAAGAATTCTGTTATGACTACTATCTGGAGATTATGTTTAAAACATACAACAGTGTATTAGATCATTGTTATTGTACATTATCATCTGTTAGTCTATTGGGAGTGTACACAAATTAAAGTAGACCCTTTACAGATTCAAATGATGTTGTATACGTATGATGTGTGAGTGCTACCATCAGTCACGTGTCATGACAACAGTAAAGCATCCTGAGACCATTCATGTGTTTGGTTGCTTCTCAGCCAAGGGAGTCGGCTCACTCACAATATTGACTAAGAACACAGCCATGAATGAACAGGGAATGGGACAAAAACATCCTCCGAGAGCAACTTCTCACAATCATCCAASAATTTGGTGATGAACAATGCTTTTTCCTGCATGATGGAACACCTTGCCATAAGTTAAAAGTAAGTGACTCTGGGAACAAAACATCGAAATTGTGGGTCCATGAACAGGAAACTCCACAGACCGTTAATCCTATTGAGAACTTGTGGTCAATCCTCAAGAGGCGGGTGGACAAAAAAAATGACAGATTCCAACAGACAAACTCAAACTACGCATTGATTGTGTAAGAATGGGTTGCCATCARTCAGGATGTGGCCGAGAAATTGATTGACAGCATGCCAGGGCGGATTACAGAGGTCATGAAAAAGAAGGGTTAACACTACAAATATTGACTCTCTGGTCAATCCTATATGAGGAATCTCTCAGGAGGGTGAGGTTTCTTTCGCACCTGTATTCTCAAAGTTATGTTATTTTTAATTTTCATAGTTATTTTTATACACATTGTTTGAATCTTTCATTGTTTGTCCTTTAGATTCACTATACAGAATCAGCACAATACAGAATCAGCACAATACAGAATCAGGACTAGACCTTCACCTGAAGGACAAACATTTCAGGGGAAAATTTAAAAAAATCTTGCAGGAATATGAGAAAGAAAGAGGCCATCTGTGTGCAGATAGAAGATCCTTCTCTCAACAAAGGTAGAGGTCTCCAATTTGTCATTCTGCCGTTTCATCCAGGAAGATAAAGACCTCTTCTCAGGTCCACCAGGAAAGCCACACTTAAGGACTTCCTCAATTATCTGTGGTCATGACATCTCAGTGTAACGACACATCCTATTGCTAGTCTTTTTAACACCTCTCGATCCTACTCTCACCTTCTCGATTGTTTCTACCTAATGAGAAAGATTTCCAGTTGAAATCAATCAATGTCCAGAAAACCTCTTCCGGATGACTGGGAATCAATCATGAGAATTTGGCCTGATGATAATTCTGATGAAAAACTGATGACCACTGTCCATGGTTGGGGGTTCAAATCTTGCTTCTGGTCTCTGTGTGTGTAGTTTGCATGTTCTCCTGAGCTTGGTGGGTTTTCTTTTGTTACTTCCGTTTTCTTCCTCAGTTCAGCTTTCAATTTGGTTGTAATGTGTAATTGGGTGTGTGAATGTGTGCTTGTGCCCTGTGATGGGTTGGCAGCCTTGTGACCCAATAAGCTGGGATAGTCTCCAGGTCCCTCATACCCACCAGAWGGGTGGTGTAGACGATGACTGCATAACCTCCCTATAGAAYATTCTATCTCAACAACAGAATTTCATTGTATGAAAGATGGCATTTATTCTCTTCGCCCCAGATCAATTTGGCCAACAAAAATGTCTCTGACCAATCAGAATGCGACTGTTTGGAATGTCAAACAAAAATGTCCAGCATGGCAGACTTATTGAGTAACCTTGTTTTCTTATGTCATTTATTATGATATAAAAGGRCAACAATTAAATGAACACAATGAGTAAAAGGACAATGTGTGGAGACACATAGCCAAAGAGCTTCGTTATGACCTTATAATCTGGGGATTATTTTTAAAACATACCACAGTCTGCTGGATAATTGTTATGATCTCTTAGCTCCAATCTTTCTCCTATTTTATTTTCTATCTTTATTTTATTTCTATTTATTCTTGTATTATATGTTTATTCTACTTTGTTATCTTCCTTTTTTTTTTTTTTTAATCACTGTCTCTGAGAGTTTCCAATGCGCTCATACTGTTGGCATGTGYACAAATGGCAAATAAAGTCTCTTAAATCTCTTGACTCTTATTACAACATCAATGTGTTTATACCTTACTCTGTTGTTTTAAATATTTTTGTATTTAATTCTTGTACTACTGTACGTGGGCTTTGTTTATATCTGCACAGCTGTGCTGGTTTCTTATTTGTGGGTTATCAGTCGGTCAGTCCGTGAGTTGTATCTCTGGTTGTAACAGCTTAATGAAATGACTCATCCTATTGCTTGTCTTCTTAACAACACTCACTCCTACTGTACTCTCGCCTTCTCAATTGTTTTTTTCCKAACAAGAAAGATGCCCAGTTGATGTGACTCAACTTCCAGATAGCCTCAACTGGTTGACTGGGACTATTTTGATCAGTAAGAACAATCATTCCAGGCTCGGTATCTCACTACAGCATACTCGACCACAGATTGAATGAAATATGGAAACCAATCATAATGGAGGCCAATACATAGTCCCCAACTTCAGAACGAGTTCCATTCCAGAAGCACGTTCGTAAGTCCGGTTTGTTCTTAAGTCCAACAAAGTCTTACATGCCTTTGACACAAATATACAATGTAAAGCATACCCATCCACTCGACTAATTCTGTCCCCTTTTCCCATACTGCCATCACTGGCAAAAAAAAACGGGTTTGGACCTAAGGAAATGATTCTCACACAAATGTTGTCTTTAAAACCAGTGCCTTTAAATTGTGAGGGGAATTCTGGATGCCTTTTTGTCTCAGAGCTTTTTTCCTGTGTATTGGACTGTAAACCTTAGAAATTTCGGATTATTCACCATCATGACAGTTTTACAGGACAGACATTTTCTATCCTCATGCTCCCAGACTGATTCAATGAAACCAGTAAGCCCGACTCATTTCTCCCGCACCCCACATGCGCACACATACAATCTACAGAACATTTTATACATTGACTTACACACTGAAAATATTGTATGTAATTGCAAATATTGRTAAATGGTGCCTTGCAGTGTGTATTTTTTGTATAATACATGTGAGCAATTTTTGTGATTGAACCAGAAGTAGAACTGTGGTCCACTGGGGCGCAAAAATGGGGTATGCAGTGTATGCAGTTTTCCCATTGTGAAAAAAAAA
>QMIH01001406.1:10636-30456 GCA_003987875.1 Clarias batrachus
GTGTGTGTGTGTGTCTGTGCGTGTGTGTGTGTGTGTCTGTGCGTGTGTGTGTGTGTGGCTTGGGGAGTTTTTCACCTCTCGTAGATTCGTGGGAAAAACACTTACCTTGGTGCTGAGGGTTGTTTCAGAGTGTATCAGGTTTTAACCCTTAAAACAACACAGCATCGATCAATGACCATTTCAAATATATACAGTGTTATTATAATGTTATAATTATAATATTATTATAACCGAAGACAACAATAAAATCATGTGATCATGTGTATCTCTGCTATTACTTCCCTACTTTTTTTTTGCTCAGTCACGTGTGTACAGTTGGTTAAAACGGACTAAAATTCAGTTCATCGTGTTGCATATTTAGTGCTGAAGAAAGGACGAGTCGCTCTGTACTGCACCATCCTCAGCGCCGTATACAGTGTGTTTATTTACAAACACAGAAAACAAATATTGTCAACATGCTGTCCTTGTCTTTACATGAGCAGGTTGACTGACTGCTGGGTAGAATCGCTCACACACACACACACACACACACACACACACACACATACAAACACGATGTCTCCAGTGTGTCTTTAGGATGTAAATTCCTGCACAAACTTAAAGCAGATGAGAAGAATTAGCAGTGAGTGCCGTATAACAACGAGGTGAAATATTACACGCTGAATAATAGAGACAATGCAAAATGAAATAAGGTAATACGGTGCCGTCCTCATTATTCACTGAGTAACCGGAGGCATGTGCCACGTGGCTCTCTGGTTTATTGTCTGCTAGCTTAGCGTACTGCCTCTTACTGCATTTCAATGGAGCATTATTATTTGGGAAATGTTTATCCATCCAGTGAATGTTTCTGCAGAGCTGGTGGTAAGAAATTAATGCCAAAGAAAATCTCAAATCTGTTTCCACTGTTTGGATTGAAACAATTGCAGGAGTCGACCCCTCACAGAGCGCCGCTTCAATCGTTTTGTGAAAAGTTCTTAAAAAAAGCCCAATCTAGGCATTCTGGGCCACCACTGCAACAGGACAATATTCATATTATTCATTTCTATGTTTAACTGATATGTAACTGCATGCAATTGAAGCGTGTCCTGATAATTGCTGTTATTTATAAGACGTCTCCCCTCATATGGTCCACCGTTACACGCGGTACGAATCTCATTAGCTTTAACGTGCGTGACTGACGGGACCGCTATACATTCACAAAAGACGTCTGTCCGCCTGTCCACCTGATGTCTGCTGATCTTCCCCAGCAGCACAAGAGAAAACATGTAGCACGTGTAGTGCGGAGGACGACCAGCCCTGACTCGTCTGAGGAATTCTGTGCTGTATATCAGGGTGACGAGACAAAATAAGTTCAGTCTTCTTAAGAGAGTTACGTTTCTGTGTTTCTGTTGTAATTGACCTGGTGCAGACATTACGGTCCTGCTGCCGCACTGAACGTGCTGAACTCCAGTGCATATATATATATATATATATATTCATTTAAAGCTATAAGGGAGATCAGTGTGTTCGCTGCATGTGTTGTGGCTGTGGCGTTTGGGAAACGCTGCCAGTGGTCGTCTCTCCAGTGGAAACAAACAGCAGCATTCCTTTATCGCTGCTGACTCCTGCCAGACCTCTAGCGCCCAGGCCAAGTATTCACTATTCATCCAAAATGAAGTGGTACACACGTTTCTATCACACTGGAGTACAGATTCCCTTCCTGTCGCGTACTGTCCAACGTTTCCTCCTTCCAATATTGTTAAAACCATGTTTCCTTTCTGCATTAATGCCCTTCTGCTTTCTGTCTCACACCGTACTTTTTCCTCTACTTCTCTGAGCCAGCACAACTGTGCAACAATTTATTTAAAAAAAAAAAAAAAGTCACAGCAAAGTTATTAAAAGAAATTTCTAATCCGGCGTTCGGTGCTGCTGCAGGAGCTTTTAAGGCCTCCACACTTGTGTGTCCATTTCCCTAAAAACGGAAAGGAAGGTATGACTGGCTGGACAGCAACACGGCCTGCAAGGATCACTGCTCATGTGTAATCTTCTAATTCATTTAGGAAATGATGTATGTTTGAGGTTGGAGATGAATGACGGAGGTGGGTGGGTTTGACTGATGGGAGACGGGATTGAGATGAAGGAGATGGGCAAGGAGAGTAAAGATGAACAGGAAAAGCGAGACAGGCTTGGAATGAGGAGGAAAGTTTGTGATAAGTAAAACATTTCACGGAAGAGGCAGAAGGACTGATTGGGAGTGATTGGGGTGCATACTGAGCATCTGTGTTTCAGGTAGAGTGACTTCAACCCTTTGTCTGTTTGTTGAATTATGTCTCTAATAAGCAGCTCTGAATTCGTTTTCCAGTTTCTCTTCATGAAAAACTGCACTTGAATCTGCACGCTAGTCTGTCTTTATGGCAGATTACTTAGACTTTCCTACGGATGCAACACAACGAAATTGGTGCGAGGTTGTCGCAGCTCACAGGCGATGTGATGGGAGGACAACTGGAGAAATCAGTGCTAAGGTCAATATGATACGGCGTGCTCTATCCATGCACCCTCTACCTCGGATCTCCTAGACGGATTACATCTCCTACATTTCTCCTAGCCGGAGAACCGGCTCTCTGTAAAGGCATTTTGCTCCAGTCTTCTCTTTATTTATCCAGTGTCAAAGTTCAAACAGAACAACAAAAGATAGCCAAGGTTATCCGTCTCCTGAAGGGGCAACCTAGGGCAGGTCAGTCTGGTTTGAAGGRAAGGAACATCTCATATCCTCTGAAGACATCATTGAACAATTCTAAAGATATTCTGAACATGTCCCAAAGGGAACAGAAATAGTGGACCAGCTACTTACCTCATCCCAAGGTCAGTGGGACCTTTTAGTGGCCAAGTATTCACTTGAACATCGTACCATTGCAGCAGGAAGTGGATGGACTCTTAAAGGCTCTCAAAAATGCTTTCCATCAAGGGCTCAACCTAGAAACCATGAAAGAGTCACCGGGTTGCTAGATTCCAAACTGACCTTGTGATTCATCTAGAGCATAGGCTCCTAAACCGGCCACATTTTCAGGGTTTTAGGATCACAGATAACATGAGCAGCCAAGCTGAACCCTTCCAAATAGTGCATACCCGTCAAAGCGATGACAAAAGACACAGGGAAAGACTGTGGTTCTACTGCAACAAACCACATTCTACCATAACTCCAAACGTTCTGTCCAACCAGATTCCAGCAAGGACACACCCACATCCACATGCTTTACAGTGAGGAGTCCACTTCTTTCACTCTCTCTCTCTCCCATCCTTTGTCCTGCCTATTAAGTTTAACATTCATTTGTGGTTTCGGTCTCGACAGTGCTAGTCGACCGTGAAGCAGCCTTGCAATGGGAGCGGCTCCATCACAATCTGCGCTAAGCCCACCGTTTCCAAGTCAGCGCTTTGCACCAGGAGCACATCTCCATTCGAACCTGTGATAACTGCCAAACGTTCCATCATTATGGGGCTATTATGTAGATGCAATTGCATAACCCACAAATTCCCTTGTCCGATGGAGAGATCACTCACTGGTCTACTCGCTGCCACCATCATTAACCACTTCCACTTCAACTCATGCTTGCTTCCACCACAATAAAGAGCCCTGGAGAGAACACATCAATCAGATTTCCCACTGGAGATCACAATCTTAAAGCCCCCTCACCACCAAACAGCAAATCATCATGAATGAATATTTTGAGGAAGCCCTACAATGGAGGTAAATTCACGGTTCCACCTCACCGGCTTTATTAGGCTTCCTCTTTGTGCAGAAAGGGGGTGGAATAAGACTGTGTATTTACTAGGAAGGGCTGAACCAATTTGTCAGTACCCACTGCCCCTAGCTCCCACAGTTCCACAATGGTATTCATTAAAGTGTCATCTAGGTCAAATCAGGGAAAGCAACGTGTGGAAGGTACCTTTAGCACTCTGGTCATTTCAAGTATTATATCATGCCGTGTGTGTGTGTCTGATTGACGTCCTTTGGGACATGCTGGGCCAATTCTTGAGAAGATATCAATGTTGTCCTTACAGTATCTACGCCCCATTGTATAAAATCTACATCAACAATGTAAAATTCATGTTCTTCAGATCCTCCTTAAATACATAACAGTGATGCGCCAACAACCATGCCCTCACATTGCTGAAGACTTCATAACTGACTTCAGAGTCTAACAAGATTGCACTGATCATGGACAGTATCAAGATCCCTGAGCCTGATCCCAATACCAGGAGAAGGCAGATGGAAAGAAGACCAATCAGGAGATCTATTGGGCAGAAAATCTCCCATGGGCCAAGTATGCACAGAGCTCCTTGCAGCATTCAGCTACAGTGGAACCTTGGATTACAAGCATAATTTGTTCCGGAAGTGGGCTTGTGTTCCAAAAGACTCGTAAACCAAATCATCATTTTCCATAAGAAATAATGAAAACTCAAATTATTCGTTCCACAGCCCCAAAAAATAAATACATAAAAATAATTAATACAATTTATAAAATGAAAATAAAACAAATTAATCTGCACTTTACCTTTAAAAAAAGTACAAATAAATCCTGACAGACAAGTGTTTCCGTTGGTCCTCGCTTTTCAAGTTTCACACACACAACACACGGACACACACATAAACACAGCGGAAACACCGTTTTAACAGGGAAAAAATAAATCTCTCTGACCTGGTGTGAGCGCATACTAAGGGAATCACTGCTGTAAAGTAAAAAAAAAACAAACAAAAAAAATGAACCAGAACCTTACCTTAGACAGAGCAGAGTTTTTGTGTGTTTGCGGGTGGTTGTGAAAAGGTGAGAGAGTGACGCTCGGTGTCAAAATAAGAGTCGCATGCGTGATACATGATACTCGGCGCTCGTAAACTAATACTTGCTTGGTTTCCGATTAAAAATTGATTAAAAATCTTTGCTCGGTTTGCGGAACACTCGTAAACCACGTTACTCGCAATCCGAGGTTCCACTGTATTTGGCTAATACCCTTTAAGTGCTCAAATGATAACCCCCATTATATCTGTAGAACACCAAACCCACCAACTCTCTAACTGTAGAGGAATGGTTCAGACGAAGCAAACGAATATGAGAGAGAACACATCAACACCTTCAATGAGTAACAACAAGCTGACAGACACAACATTGGCCAGGTGACACAGTATGGGCTAGTAAGGACTTTTGGTGCAAAGATTGAACCCCAGACACCGTGGTCCTTACAGGGTAATCAGACAAATTACCAATGTCACTATCAGCTCTGCTTACAAGGACTGCCTGAAACACTACACACTCCACCAGCCACCAGACCTTCTTAACGTCTACACAATGGAAAACCAGAACACCTCATCAAGTGGGCCGTACTGACAGACGTCCATGACTCCAACATCTGTCGTGAATTTTATTACCGTCTCCAGAACTTCAAGGTCGTTCCAGGATTTGAAGTCTGGCTCTGTGCTCAAAGTTCATGCAAATTTGACCTTTGCTTTGACCCGCTAACCTTTTCACTAACAAACTCTCCTGTGTTCTCCAACGGAGGACGAAAGCCAGAAACTTTAGGGTTTGAGATTTTGATAAACACTGGATTTAGGAACATGAGCATCAGTGCTTCTTCTAGATTAGAACGAGATTTTGATTATGAAGGGTTTTGGATTTGAGATGCATCTCATGACAACATTCAGGATGACGCTGGAAGGTTTTAAAGAGAAACAGCTTGTCAGTCTGTTTAATGTTACTGTGCAAGAAACTGGCAAACATTTAGCAGTTCTGCGTGGAAAGCTGATGGACAGGGATGCGAACGTGTGTGAACAATGCCTCTTGCATTGCCGTCCCCGTGAGCACACACCGTTTTGAGCATCCAGTCTAGAACAGGCTGCTCTGCTTCACATCAGGTTTATCACAACACCCCGGTGTGGATGACTTTCTTATAACAACACGCCCCATCCTCTTGTATTGCTCATGTGGAAAAGTTCGTCCCTGAGCCCCCTGCATGGTCTAGTCACAGACCTCTAGACTGCATGTGTTTGGTAAGTGTGTGCACTTCTTATTGATGATGAAACGAGATCATTTCCAAAATAATACATTTCATCTGAGCTTCCTTTTTGCAGCCTGAGAAGTGAATCAGATGAAGCACAGATGAAGCAGACTGTTTCAGGAGCATGCTCCTCGCTTTGTTCTGGGTTGATTTGATGGTCGTATGAAAACCTTAAACACTCCCTGAAGACGCATTTATTTGTTGCATGTGCGAATTGATTAGAGTCGACTAAAATATGATTAGTTTCCCTTTGATGGTGGAAACGAGTCAAAATTCTTACAGCGGAAGCCGTCCTGATAATGTACTGTACTGTACAGCCGCTTGAGATCTGAACGTACGGGTGTTTACATAATGGATCACGCAAACGTACAGTGTTGTGTTAGACGGTGGCCTTGTTGTTGATTTTCTGCTTGATTAAAACACTGAAGGCTTTTCTTACACTAATAAGGTCAGGACCCTCATGTTAGATCCACAGCAGCTGAAGAAAGTGTACCCGCTCGCCCCAGAGCCACTCCGATGTCAGCCTTGACTGTAATGTGACTGGCAGTCTCGTCTCATTCAGGCTCTGTGAAGCTTCTATTCCTTACAAGGCCCTGCTGCAGGAGCGTGCACTCTGCATGAGTTGATGCTGCTGTCCACGCCCCCTCTCACTCACCACCTCGAAGCAGAAACAAGGGCAAGGGGAGGGAGGAGAGCGCGAGCGAGAGCGAGAGAGAGGGAACTAGTGAGGCACGGAGTGAGTAAGACTGAAAGAAAAGAGGCAAAGTCTTTTAATAGACTACGAGCAGTCCGACTGAACATGTTGTCCTTACTTGATTTGTAAAGGGTCACACTGTTAGGGAAAGAATAAATGTGATGCATTATTTGCCAGGCTCTGCCCTTGTCCAGCCTGAAGGGGCTGCCATGTTTTTCTCGCCGTTTTAATAGCAAGCCAAGTGTAGGGAGGTGTTGGGGTTGTTTAGATTAAAGACTCTTAAATGGGCGCACATGGAAACACGAGGAGCTGGAGCTACAACAATTCACCTTTTCACAAGCACGAAGCAAACCCGTCGACGTAGCCTGCCGTATTTATGGTCCGAGATGGCAGCGGTGCCGATATACAATGCTGGGTGGTCCGGCGCGGGTTTAAGAGAGCCAGCAGTTTAAGAAGAATGTTTACGACCAGATGGTCACCTGGAACCGTGCGAAGGGCAGAGAAAGCGTGTGGAAGTCGGCAGCTCCGAGTGGCCGCTCGCGTTTCTGCTCCGCTCTCACCTGCGCTAGGTTTTAAGCTCTTACACATTTACGCTCGTCATTCAAACCGTAGAGCAATAAAATCTCCAACCGTAGTCKTAATCTTCTGCTYTAGGCAGCTTCTGTAATCTCTGCTAAAATCTGCAGAGGACACGGGGAAGGAAGAAGGAGAAGATGTTTTATTTAAGAACTCGCTGTTTTTAGAAGATCCTCAGCCACATCCTCGGAGCCGAGCTGCCTGCAGTTAACCGCATCTCTTATCGGTTATCTGTGATGGGACAGAGGGGTCGGAGATCAGCTATATCAAACATGAAATGGGTTTTAGTCACGTTAGTCACGTTAGTCGTGTTACGGATGTGGGAGTGTCAATAGTGCTGCTGCGTATCTACACGTTAGGAAGCGAACGCAGCTCACGGTTTCAACACTACACTGAGACGAACTTGTGCGTTTTAAGAGGCAGTCAGATGCCATTTCAAAAGCACTGGCTGTAAACATCCAAACATGGGGCTACACCCTGTCAAGTGGAGAGATCAAATATCCGTTGTCTGGGAAAATGTTTTACGACAAACTCATAATCCAGCAGCGTGTGTGGGACCTGCTCCTTCTGCAGACTGGGACTACAGATTAACCGGCGCGGCCTGGGCAGACGGTACCCTGACCGTCCGTCGCTAATTCTAGCTAGCAAACATGTTCATTAGCGAGTGAACACAAGTGCGTGTCAAGAAATTTGAAAAATCGTGCAAAAGTAATTATTATTTCACGGTTTAATTCAAAAAGTGATAAAAACAAGATTACAGTTCTGACCGAGCAATCTGATTGGACGAGAGGCATCGCACGGTGATATAGAACAGAACAATGTACACGGTGTAATAAACCTAAAGGCCGTCGTGTTTTACATGTTTATAAATGTAATTATGTAGATGCTTTCAATTAAATGATCTATTTCCCGCTGTTTCATGAGTCTGCCACATCAAATTAATGACTAAATCAGTCATTTTATCATTARTTAAAATTAAAAGTAACAAAAATAGTAGTGTATAAAAAGCAGTTTATTATAAGACTCAAAGAAAAGTCCGGTTAAACCATGTGTTATAAATAAACTTTGAGAGGTTAGTGGAGTAAGATTTGAAATGTTTGCATGGGGTTTTTTTTTTTTTTTTTTTTTTGGTTTTGTTGTTAATTACATCATACTTCTTATAATAAGTTAGGTGGCTACGCTAGCTGTCTAACACTGATGTACTGAAAGGCTCTACGGCGTTTAGTTTAGTTTGTGTCCCTTCTGTTAGTTTTCTAACATACACACATACGGTATAAAGTCATTTGTCTGGGTTAGGGTTAGGGTTAGGGTTAGTAATCTAACCCTAATCTGTTGATGATTTATGTTAAACAATGCTCACGCGTCTAGATAAGCACCAGTTGCACATCTCATCGCTAGCACATTAGCGCTGTCTGTTTGTTATCCACGCGAAAAAACAGGAGAATTTACATTTCGCCACAGTTTTGGCATTATTTTGGCTTTATATTATCATGACATAATCATTTMTCTGTCAGACGTTGGGAGCAAATTATTGCCAACTTCCTGAATTATTATAACAAAATTGTTCTACATTTAAAATACTAGCAAAAAACAAGCAGGTGTGTTGAGTACGCTTGATGGTTATCGTGTAGGACAGCGGTGATCATACGACCTGGCGATTTACACTAATGAAGAAATCGAGCAATTCATTGATAATATCAAATAAATTCTGGTTGATTGCTGATTAAAACTGATACATCTGATAACATCAAGTCCTAAGCTGGGCTTGAGCACATGGCTACTACTGTCAAGTTCTTCTCCTCCGTKGAAGTCAGTTTATACCTTTAAAAGAATAATTTCACATCGATAACCCATCAGATCTGCAAACATACGCAGTTCAGAGCGTCCGAGTCGTCAGACTGCGAACTGCACGGCACATTCTGGAGGTGGCTGAGTTCACTGAGGTGGTTTTTCCTCTCCGGTCTTTCAATCCAATCTTCAGTGTGACGAGGAGGAGTTCCGCCCTGTTCCCWGCGCCGTACTTCACTTCTGCAGCTCGTTCCCGGGTCCCGATCCAGAAACGCTCCCTCAGGGGACGACTGGGAAGATGTTTGCAGCTGTGGAGGAAGGTGTTCGTTGGAGCTGCTCTCTTCCATGACATCCAGCAGAGCGGAGACGTCCAGTAGCGTGTCCCCCATGTGGGTCTCTCAGAAAATAAAGACGATTGACGGTGCATGGACATCTGTTAGTAGACTCTATCGATCTTTAAGGTTTAAGATTTTGAACTATGGCTGAACATCGATAATGGCTCTGCGTGTTCCTTCCCCTTGCATATGCACACCAGATGGCATCGGTTACACTGGTCAAGCCTGCCGAAGGCGACGGCTCATCTCAGCAGGTCAGAGGTRATGGACATGGGAGTGTTTAGTCGTATTGGAGAGATTCTTAAGACCCAGAGCAACGGAGTTCAAAACCAGAAGCAAAAGGTATTAGCGCCGGCTTAACATCAGCCGAAGCCCAGCACATGTGTGACGGTTCTCGCAGCAGGGCTGGGTCGAGCTCCACGTGTTTGGGGCTGGCTGTAAAACGTCCTGGCCATCGACTGGTCATCTGCTATGTATAGATGATTAAACTGGTGACCCCGCCTCCGTCCTGGGTCTCTGCTACAAACAGCTGGGGCAAGACGGTGTGGTTTTAAATTGATCGAGATCTATTCATCTTCCAGTTGACAACCGCAGGTACTACAGCATACTTAACACAGGTTACAGCTCATCTTTTGGAATAAATAACAGAGGGACGCACTCTTAACTCCCAGAGTTCCTAAAATGTCATTCTACTCTTTGTCCTTTTTTAAATTATTATTATTAAAACCCATCTCTGTGTGACACTGTTCATTATTTGGATTAAGATGGGCGAGGCGTTTCCTTTGATTCATTCCTTGCTCACTGATTTATGACCTGAAGAACTGTTCATGTATATAAGATAAGACGTCCAGGTTTGTACGCTACTTCAGTATAAGACATTCCTCCTATGCGTTTAGAGCGAATAAAATGAACGCTGCCTGATTGCAGATTTTAATCAAGCTTCGTTGATAGGGTTTTTTTTTTCTTTCTTACTTTCTATGGAATAAATAAAAAGTATAACCCTGAAGAGACTGCAGCAGGATTCAGACCCACACCACTCCTGCTTCTCTTGAGAAATCCGCCCCCTGCGGGTTGGTAAAGGTATAGCAGGTGAATGAGCTGACCAGGAAAAAGGAAAAGTAGATGAGATAAAGATGCTAAAGATGGTAAACACAACCAACAGAACTGTTGACACCCAGTCACATAATTGGCTGACCAAAAATATGTGGACACCTGGCAGGCTTTCCATGAGTTTTTGGAGCTTTGGCTGGGGGTTGGGGTTGTACACGATCAGCCACGAGAGCATGAGTGAGGTTTGGCGTGGATGTCAAGCAAGGAGGCGTGTCTTAAATGTCTTCAGGTTACGACTCCAGGTGAGTGCGTCCAAACTAAACCTGGCAATGTCTTCATGGTCTTTAAAAGTCTTTTACGGAGACTCTTAGGTCTTGGCATGCCTAGGCCAAAAGCCCATACTAACAAATCCTAGACAACTAACTTTATGGTAAATGTTTGTGAAAGGACCACATACGGGGTCACAGCCATAGAGAGCCTCCCATTCCATCCCACAGAGAGGACTCGGCTCTGAATTAAACGTGTAGTGTCCCCTAACAAATTGTCCCCTTAACAAATTGCTGCATCTGTGATTTGCTAGAACACACAACCTTCTGCTGCCGTGACTACAGGAATTACAAGCGAGCAGCCGCTAATGATTAAAGCACTCATTAAAGAACTACAATTAAACACCGACTTTGTTTCTTCAGCGTACTGTCTATATTCATGTAAAGAGAAATGCATGCAAATAGGTGTAGAAAAGACCTGGCCAAGTCCAAGAGGGGACACTACAGTCTGAAGGAAGAACACAAAGTGAAATCTCCTGATGTAGCTCAGCGTGTTCCTGTCTTGGAGGTCTACAGACAGTTTCATGGCTTTGTTTGTGTTCTGATATGCACTGATAACTGTGCGACCTTTTATATATGATATAATATCTGGTGAAGTCCTTTCGATGAGGTCTTGATACAGAATATATATATAAAAAAAAAAACAAGGGTTAGAATTAAGGAAGCTGTTTTGTATAAAAGCTGATTGACACATGAAAGAAATTCTAATATTTTGGACAGACAATTAAATTTTCATCAGCATAAAAATGTTGTTGTTGTGCCCTCGCTTGTATTACAGGGAAGTGTGTGTGTGTGTGTGTCCTGGTGGTGCATGTGCTATGTGGTTYGTTTGTTTTTGTAGTCGCAGCCCTTTTGGCCACAGCACCAGGCCCAGGTCACATAGTGTTCCAGTGAACTGACAGGACTGAGAGAGGCTGTATCAACACAAATATTACAGATAAAATATCTGTTACTGCACACACCAAACCACAGCCAGACTATCAGTTGGTTGACTCACTCTTATTTGGTTCAACCAGATAATGAATGCCGCTAGGATCGGCGCCCATGACGGGATGTGTTGAGCTCAGCCTTCGGTAGTTTCCTAAACTGACGGGACAAGAGGACGAGAGACTGTGGCATATTTGAAATACTGGTTCGAAAAAGCCATTTTGCTTTCATAACATCAACATCACATCTTGTCCCTCATGTTAATTATAGAACGAGTGGATATAAAACACTAGCCACTGTAGAGGATGAAGACGGGAGCCCGGTGTAGGCTGAAGTCTTTCCATTAAGCCGAAACTCTTCTCCAGGACATGTTTCAGCTGTCAGGAGGAATCGAGCGCATCAGAGACAGACAGAACTCAAGCCCATGTGGAGTTCTGGATGTTGTGTTGCTGTTATTTTTCTGGCTCATTATGATCACATGCATATAAGCCGTTGACCCACGGTGCCATGGTGCCATGTCTTCACTAAACCTTGCACAAAATGCAAAAACAACCACCGGTTCAGCTCGGTTTGTTTTCTCGTACGCTGAAAATGCTTCGTACGCTGGAAATTCATTGTTTTCCGTAAATTTCTACAAATAATACTGATCATTCTTGAGATGTTTCTACAACTTGATTGGGGTGTGTGTGTGTGTGTGTGTGTGTGTGTGGCCACGTCCTCTGGTGCCTGGGAGGGGTACTTCCCGCTCAGCCTGTGTGGCCACTGTCATCGCATCATATGCAAAACACCTGCTGTAATGTGCTGAAAGGGCCAATGAACTCGTCAGAGGTCAGAGGTCAACAGACAGCTGTGGGTTCGGTCTGTGGTGCCTGCTTTAATTGATGAATGGCACATTGAAGTCAGACATGAGCGGTTTCCCAGGTGTGTTTACTCCTCTGCATTCACTCATGCACCACCAGGATGTTCACAAGGGGGGCCGATACACCAGGACGCAGGGGTGATACCAGTGGAAGCACATGTTAGGAATCTGACGACCAGCTGTGACAGGTTTAAAGAAGAGAGAGAGAGAGAGAGAGAGCTGAGTTCAGGGAGGTGTGGATACCATGTCAGTTAACATTTAATATTTACTGATGGCCTCTTATGCAAGATTTATTTTTGAGGCATTCGGATGGGTGTCCAGTGTGTGTGTGTGTGTGTGTGTGTGCAAACAAAAAAAAAATCATTTTGGTATTGGTCAGCGAGTAAAGAAGCAAGTCATATTTCTCCCCGTTGGGTAAAACCACCCAGTTCTGCCATTTTATGAGCTACATGAAATAAAGGTTAGGGTACCAGGAAGAGGCTAAATGCTAATGGCTAACCTAGCCTTCTGTCGCTCTTTAGAAGGGCTAAGTTAGCCATTATTGGGTAGCAGTTAGCCGCTAACCGAGGGCCCCAGAATGGGCGTTTCCAGTCGGTGCATTCTGTTGGAAAAGACACTGAAACAGTGCGTATGGAAAAGGAGTGAAACAGAAAGAACATCAAGGCAGTCGCTGAGCTGAGACCTGAGCCGTATTTTAGCTGCAACATTAACACACACATTTTAGAGATCTGTATGCCTTATAATAAGTTGTTTAAAAAGAGCTATAATGCGTCAGCTGTAACGGCCAATGGTTCAGCCTTGACGTTCGTTCCCTGATGTAGACTCTGTAGAAATTGCTTCCTTGTCTGCTTTTTTGAAGCTGTTGCATGAGTGATTTCTCTTTCCCTACTTCTTACCGTCTCACTTAACATTGCATGGCATTAATCAGTGATTACATCAGCCCTGAAATGCATCACCACCGAGCTGCTGATTAACATGAAGGAGTTCTTCAGCTCACACTTTGTTCTCTCTCTCTCTCTCTCTCTCTCTCCTTCCTGCAGTGCTCAGGCACCAGTGTGATGGTGGACATTGCAGTGATGGGTGAAGCCCATGGACTAATCTCCGACCTTCTGGCTGACCCGTCACTGCCGCCAAACACCTGCAGCTCATTGAGGGCTGTTAGTAAACTTCTCAATACCCAACTCACCTTTCAGCCCCTGCACCACCGCTCACGCATCAACCCTCTCCTGGTCTCTGTCGATGGATACCCCTGCACCGACTTTGAGGAGGGTCTTGAGAAGAGTGATAGACTGGCTAACACTAAGGTAGGATCTCCTTCTGAACTCTAGCATATGGAGCTTTCTGTATTGTGTTGGGTTTTTTGCTTTGGAAAATGGTAGTCTCGGTGGAAATAGAGCTCCGGTCACTGAACCGTTTACAGCAGGGGTCTCAAACTCAATTCCTGGAGGGCCGCAGCCCTACAGAGTTTTGTTCCAACCCTGCTCCAACATACATYCCATGTAGTTTTCAAATAAGCCTTAATGACTTGTTTAGTTGGATCAGGTGCTTTTAATTATGGTTGGAACAAAACTCTGTGGGGCTGCGGCCCTCCAGGAACTGAGTTTGAGACCCCTGGTTTACAGCGTGGGGCCCCTCGGGGACGGGGAACCAAGGGTGCCCAGACCCAGAAGAAGATGAATTCTTAATGATGTCACAGTGAGATTGTTGTGGGCGTCAGTGAGTTCATGGAGAGGAAGTCAGCGCTTTCCTCTGAGCAGCCAGAAGCGGTTTGTGGACGGACAGCCTTCACCGCTGGTCGCATCCAAGTCATATGTGACGTGATATATTGGGAATTTGAAGATGGCCAGCGAAAACACGGCTAATACTACCTTACAGCACTTCTCTCTACACACACACACACACACACACACTAACGAAGCAGACAGTCCCACACATTCCCAGAGAAAAGACTTTATCTGAAAAAAAAAAAAAAAACCAAGACCAAGCGGCTTTCGAGCGCTGCTCCCATGCTTCAGTAAAATTAGCAAGCTGAGATGTTTATTAAGCCGCTTTCATTAAACCAGGCCTTTCGGTACGTCACACACGGCAGTGCGCGCTGATCTTAAACAGACCGCCGCTAGTCATCCGGCTTCCCAGAGTGCTCTGACAGTTGAGCTTTTAAATCTCGGATGAATTTAAGGTGATGTTTTGGCAGTCAGAGTGAAGAAAAACATGAATAAGCCTGGTTTCCTAAGAACCGTTTTATCTGTCATCTCTGCAGCTGTGTCAACACGGACACCTTGGAAGGAGACGGGGCGAGCGCTTGGAATCGGTGCGCTCGAGGACTACAGTAATGCGAACACACAATTCACAAAAGGTCGCAAAGAGCAGAAGCTGTTTTCACATGGCAGTCACGGCCCTACGAGGCCGACTCCCTGAAACGTAGAATGCAGTTCGCAGGACAAAAGAAGGATTTGTTAAGCTGTCTGAAGCGTTTATTCGTCCAGCCAAAACAAATGATTAAAGCAATAATAATAATATTGAATCAGCGTGTTGGCCGCGCTACTCAACATTTTCACACCGTCTAGAATTCACATCCGCGCTGCAGTGCAGCAGACACTGGCTCTGTGTCCTCACCGATATCTCACAGCGCTGAAACGCCGGCTGAAATCAGCACCTACTCTATCTGCTGCTGGTGCGAGTCAGACCCGCAGCTAAAAATGGTTCAGAGGAGCGCTGGCTGCTGGCCTTCAGCGTGATGCAGGGATTGACCTTAACTCCAGAAATGTGTCGCCCGGTGTAGAGACGAACAAATATACTGAAAGGATGATGATGGCCAGAGAGACCAAGAGCTTGTACAGTATATTCCCAAGTCCATATACACTGATCATCATACCGTAACTGTACATTTCATGTTTTTGAACTGGTCTGTTGACAGCATGCATCTGTAGCGAAGGAAAACCCTGAGAGTTTGGAGCTCAAGCTTGAAAGCTCATTTCAGGTTTTCACCTTTAAAAGCTTAACCTTAGCCTGCTTTATCCATTCCACCTCCAGTTTTAATGTGTGTTTGGGGTCACTGTACTGTTGGGACACTCAGCTTTGTCCACGTTCACAATGTTTATCTGATCATTTGAGGTTCTGCAGGTGAATTCTGAGGTTCTCCTCGTCCTCCATGATTCTGTCCACTTTGTGCAGTGCACCAGTTCCGAAGCAGGAAGCAGAACAGCCCCAAAGTGCGATGCTACCACCTTGAGGCTGATGCCTGACCTGTACTCCTGAAGGAAGCTCTGGTCAGAACTGCCTTTCCTTTGTCCATGTGCTCAGCTGCAGACTGAAGTCAAGACTGAAGGTGTGGATTTTGGAGCGTGGGCTTCCTTCTTGGACGGCAGCCTGTCAGGCCATGGAGAGGCAGTTTGAGTCAGAGTCAGTGATGGTGGGGTTCCAGCAGCTTCCACTTTATGGCAGGCCTGTGCCTTGGTGGTTCCTGGGTTGTTCCTGACCATCAGAACCAGTTTCCTCTCAGCTGAGGGGGGGCAGTTTGGCTCTTTTTCCAGACCTGGGTTTAGTAATCCCAATAATCTGGACCTACAGTGTGTACAATAGTTTAAACTAATCTTTAAACTATATATAAACTATASTCTGCAGTCATTTAGAAATGACTCTGTGAGAGYCGTTCCTGCTCGTGTAAATCCACCATTCGTTTTCTCAGATCTGAGCGTCTAGGACTTTCCCATTGTAGAGTSTGTTGGTCAATCCAATCAGAGCTGTCTCACACACACACACACAGACTTCTTACGTAGGTTAGCTAGCATGATGTCCCACATCAGTCCCTCTGCTAATCCGATCACCCTGGATGAAGCAGAACTACCCTGTCTCTGTACCTCTGTGGTTAAATGTCCACCTGTGGCAGGAGAAGCTCATTTCAGTATGGCCATGTTTTTAACCCTGTTGAAGGGGGTCAGTCCTCAGTAGTGGAGTCTCGTGCTTTGCAKACACATTTCAGCATGCTAACTCGTTTAACATAACGTGTGCTGGGGTTTGAACTTAGGATGCGGTCAGTAGGCCAACACCTTGATATTTTAGAAAATGTGTTGTGGCATGAAGTCAGTGCGTCAGATGAAGAGTTGCTGAATATTTAAAAGTTTTTTTTTTCTGTGAAATGCACCCTAGTTCTTTAAGAACTCATACCAAACGGCTGCTGTTTCTCTTCCAGCGTTTGCGCCGCAGTTTGCCTTCGGGGTCTCTCCGGCGAACTTCCTCTTCCTGGACAACCACCACCTCTGCCACAGGGCTTCCCACCATTGAGCCAAGCCTGGTCAGGCGAGAGCACAGTTCCACCGCCAAACCCGCTCATGACAATCCCTCTAGCAGGTACTACACTACGATTTAAGATCTGTTATAAGGCTGAATAATGTAGGGCACAACGTTTCAAGGTCCAGTTCAGTCCAGTACAGCATCCACATGACACAACATTTCTTTTAAAACAAGATGTGTTAGGGTTAACCTTCAAGTCGAAGGTTGAAAATATGGTACATGTACAGTGGAACCTCGGATTGCGAGTAACGTGGTTTACGAGTGTTCCGCAAACCGAGCAAATATTTTTAATAAATCTTTAATCGAAACCGAGAAAGTATTAGTTTACGAGCGTCAAGTATCATGTATCACGCATGCAACTGTTATTTTGACACCGAGCGTCACTCTCTCACCTTCCCCCCTCTGCGCTCATGCCAGTGTCAGAGATTTCTTTTTTCCCTGTTAAAACGGTGTTTCCGTGTTTATGTGTGTGTCCGTTTGTTGTGAAACTTAAGTGATTCCGTTAGTATGCGCTCATGCCAGTCTCGCTTTTTTCCGTTAAAACGGTGTTTCCGTTGTGTTTATGCGTTTCTTGTGAAACTTAAAAAGTGAGTCAGCTAATATGCGCTCATGTCAGTCTCAGAGAGATTTCTTTTTTTCCTGTTAAAACGGTGTTTCCGTTGTGTGTGTGTGTTTGTTGTGAAACTTAAAAAGCGAAGTGGGGAGAGGGAGGAGGAGTGTTACTGTGTTAAACGAGGCAAGGGAAGGGGCTTATTCCACACACACACGGCGCCTGCGCGCGCCAACGGAAACACTTATCTGTCGGGATTTATTTGTACTTTTTTTAAAGATTAATTTGTTTTATTATCATTTTATAGATTGTATTAATTATTTTTATGTATTTATTTTTTGGGGCTGTGGAACGAATAATTTGAGTTTTAATTATTTCTTATGGTAAATGATGATTTGGTTTACGAGTGTTTTGGGACACGAGTTAACTTCCAGAACGAATTATGCTCGTAATCCAAGGTTCCACTGTATCATGTTTTGTTGTCGTTTCAACAAAAGAATTCATGTCTTAACTGTTTTTTTTTTTTTGTAGTTTATGAGGTAGACTAATTTTATACAGAAAACCAATACCAAACAAATAAAGCTTCTTTTCAAATAAAGCTCACTATAGCTTTTAAAGCCCTAACTGATACTTGGTCTGCTCTCCTGCTCTGGGAAACACAATGGGCTTCTCTCAGAGCTGTGATGCTGCATGTCCACTTCCCTCTACTGTATGTCCCAGGTGTGGAGGTTGCCTGGAGGAATCCAAGGCATGGAGTTGTCATTTCACTGGTCTGATCAGAAGTGTTTCTCACCATCATACTCAGTCGCTCAGCCTTACTCATTGGTACATAATGGARGTCAACCTTCACTTTTGTTTCCCCTTGTTTTGGTCAGGATTATTCTTAAGGATAATTCGATTTATTCCGGGCTCATCTTCCCCTAAGATATTATCATATTTTACTTTACACATAACCACCTTTCATCCTTGATTTGGCCGCAGGTAACTACTAAGTGTTAAGAACACAACAATGAATATCTGTTGAATGAGGACGATTCTGATTAGCAGCGTGCACGCCCTCGGCATCACCTGAGCCGCAAGAACAGCATATCAAAGACGATCGAAAAACGCGATCCAAAGTTTGTCCAAAGTTCATACACAAAAGGGAAACAAACCTCGCAAAGACTTACTGTTCTACACCTCCACAGGCGTGTGTGCAGTTGAAACCGCATGCTGGGAGTCGTGGTTCCTTTCCAGGATGTGGGTGCGCTGCGTTCTGTCCGCCGCCACTGCACGTGTCCTGACACTGAGGCTACTAAACTAAACCCACGACGGAAAACGTTTCCAATGTTTTAAGGAAAAATGTCTCCTCAGTTGATGTCACAGATGAGACTTGTATCCTAAAGTGTTTCTATTAATGGAGAAAGTTGCCAAGTTAAGGGAAATAAGGAAATCTGCAAGGCGATATTCATTTACACAATTTGTAGGCCGTCCTAAACAGTTGTGACTAAGATTTAGATCCAGGAACAGGATCCAAGTGCAGTTTTATTTCAGAGGTGCCAAAGCTAAACTCCAGACACATGTGCTTGAGTCAGAGGCCCTGATGAATTTGCTAATCTGCTAAATGGCCGATGTGTGCACACTCTCAGGGTTTTCATGGCCACTGATTCAGGCGGTGACAAATAACATTATTGTCAGATGGAATTGGCGGAGTTTAGTCAAGCTGCTGTGATATCCGGTCAAAACGGCCTCAATGAGCTTGACTCATGTCATTATGTACTGTTTCTCTACAACCTTCTTTCATTCCTTTGCCCTAACGTTCTGCAGAATGATGAATCAGTGATGCCCGGTTTAATAATCCCACAATTAGTGAACAGGCAAATGTCTGTGGAGAAGTCTAGAGCAGCGCAGTGTTTCAGTGTAAACCTTGTATAAAGGTTCAAATTTTGGAATTACGTAATCAAGTGTCACAGCTTAACTGAATGAAAACGCGTAATTGGGGTATGACAGTATATACTGTATGTACACTGTGTGTCTGATTGTCACTCTTCACTTCCAGTTCCAGTACAACCAACAAATCAGTGATGATGCAGCAGTGTTATTGACCAGCTGTGGATTGACCCTGCGCCAGGGTTCCCTCAGCTCGAGTTAACTAATCCGCTAATTAACCACCTTTTTTGTAATGAATGGGGTGTGGTAGAGCAGGGAAAGCACTAACATGTGGAGGTCAGGGGGTCCACCAGGACCAGGGCTGAGAAACACTGCAGTATGCCAGCACCTCACATCCAAATCACATGTCCACTGTGTGAACCAACAGCGATACTCCAAGTAACCAACAGCGATACTCCAAGTAACCAATAGCGATATTCCAAGTAACCAATAGCGATACTCCAAATAACCAATAGCGATACTCCAA
>QMIH01001406.1:31461-54724 GCA_003987875.1 Clarias batrachus
TAACCAATAGCGATACTCCAAGTAACCAATAGCGATACTCCAAGTAACCAATAGCGATACTCCAAGTAACCAATAGCGATACACCAAATAACCAATAGCGATACTCCAAGTAACCAATAGCGATACTCCAAGTAACCAATAGCGATACACCAAATAACCAATAGCGATACTCCAAATAACCAATAGCGATACACCAAATAACCAATAGCGATACACCAAGTAACAAATAGTGATATTCCAAGTAACCAATAGCGATACTCCAAAATTAAAAAGATGTGCTCAAAAAATCTCATAGTTGATGGTGGAGGTGTTTGTGAGGAGTTTGGTTTGCTTTAAAGAAATCACTATGAAGAGGAAGTGCATTAATCTGTGCGTGAAAGCAGGAGTCACTGTAATGACAATCGACTGTACTGGGTTTGGGGTCACTGCTGCTCTGGTTATAGTTTCCCAAAGAAATGACCAAAATTAACCCAAACAACAACGTCTAAACTGGTCACTTTTCAGGTGTGTATTGCGTCCAGACGTCTGTGTAACTCCTGTGTGTTGCTCACTCTGTCCGACTGCAGGTCCATGTCCGCTTCCCACATCACCTCAGCCCCCAACTACCTCTACAAGAAAGTCAGGCAAGGTAACCTGTGTGTGTGTGTGTGTGTGTGTGTGTGTGTGTGTGTGTGTGTGTGTGTGTGTGCGACAGGGAGATATTTATGACAGTATATTCATTTGATCAGTAGGTTTCCATCCCTTGGCCTCACCTTGCCACTCGCCTCCAGTCCAGGGAACCTCAGTGAACAGCCCCACCAATAAGGTGGCCTCCATGGACCTGCCTGATTCGGGCTCCCTGCAGGGCAATTACCTCTCACCAGGGAGCTCTCACCGAGCCTTAACCTGCAACTCTCCCAGTTCCAGAACCTCAGTCTGGACTCTCCCGTTACTCTGTAGCAGGTAGGACGACCAGGGGGYGCTCCAGAGTCMGACTAAACTAACTTATTTAGGGCTTGGTTYATTTACTGAGTCTACTGAAAATTATTATTATTATTATTATTATTATTATTATTATTATACATTACTTTATGTAAGGTGAGAAGCAACTGAATGATTATTAATGCATGTACTATGAGTTTATGAACATGTCTACTTTCTGCTACCCTTATCTTAAGTAAATTCATTAATAATTATTCGGTTGCTTCTCACCTTACATACAGTCTATATCATTGTGTTTAAGTCTATAAGTCAGTGTTAATAATGAATCTCTGCTTTCTCTCTTTCTTTCATTCATTCTTCTGTCTTTCCTTTCTGGGTGCCTGTGTGAGTTTGTCTTGGTTTAAAGGCATCAGTGTCAAAGTTCCCCTGACCTGTAATGAATCTTGGGTACAAAGGGACAGTTCTGTCAGCACTACTGATTTACATCKCAGACATAACGAGCAGTGGCAATGACTACTGCAGATACGAGTACACGATGTCACGCATCGGATAGCAATCTGCACCATTAGAGAGGAAATAGTTCACAAGTGTCAATGCAAGATATTACTTACCAAGCATTAATAATCGTTTACTAATAGATCACTATGGCTTTGATCAATTCGTTTTTCCTCCATTTCTCCATAAGATGTGTTTTTGTACTGCTACAACCCACCCATGGATTCAGTCTGCTGTTTTTCAGTTGTGGAAGGCCGTATAGCAAAGCGAGGCATGGACAGGATTCTCAAGACAAAGCTGACAAAACTCCGCTCTCAGGTTGGCTTGTTTTCTTTCTTTTAATTTGAAACTTTTACAGGCGGTGTATATTTCTGTATATGTGTGTATTGTACTGTACCTACTGTGGAGTAATAAAGAGGAGTTCTATAACTTGGGAGTGGATGCCCTCTAGTGGGATGATGGTGAAATATCCATATCGTGTGAGAGGGCTCGTCACAGGGGAACATCCGATCCGCACACMGGTTTTACACTGGACGCCCGTCCTGATGCAACCCTCCTATTTAATCTGGGCTTGGGGCCAGGACGTCAGGCTCTGTGAATTTATTTTCTTTCCCCGAGGTTTTCTTGAGCTCTAAGCTTGACCTCACAGCCCATGAGCATTCTAATGACCTACTTCTTTATGATGTTGGACCTCAACATGAAGCTCCTGGCTGGCTCCAGCCACCTGGACATCTGACCTACTGGTTCTTAAAAACAGGACATCCAGCAAAGAGCTACATGGTCAGTGTGTGCACAAAATGCCCAGTGACTGTTTGCCCACGTTAAGTAATACAGTATCAGTATAGTGTTTGACCTGGAGCACTGCTGCTGTTCCTGGCCTCAGCAAAAGTCCATCATCTTTGGTGATTAATAGGTTGAATGGCAAAGCTACAGTAAATCCCAAAAATAAACCCCAAATTAACTTCCTGAAAAAAAGACACTAAACCGAGGACCAGCCGTAGTGCTGTGAAATTGCATGAGGCTGACCATGGTCTCATCACTGCAGCTGTCCCCCATGGACACTCCCTGTCCAGGCATAAATTCTTCAGCTACACCAAGTGGACTGGAACTTGATATCATGTACCGATATCATTGTCCAGATATACCATTCACACAGCTGTAGAAATGCGCTGAAGAACTCGCTCCATTAGCCGTTGGAATGCATCCGGTAGCCGAATCACATGGAGCACAGAGCCAGTACTGAAGGCAGGTTTTGATTTGGTCTGATTTAGTGCTGTATGTCAGCTAGAAACACTTACTTGGCTAGGGAGTGGATCTCACGACTGAGTCTCATGATATGTCCGTGATATCAGGGACAGGTGTGAGAAAAGGGGATGCAGATCAGGAGCATTTACAATAAGCACAAGAATCAACTGGTACCTTATTTGTAAATGTATTAAAGTTACCCTGGATTAAAAATGCACATATATAAAACATGGATTGTGTGATCAGTCACTTTGGGTCTGGCGGTGGCGCAGGTCCATCACTCCTGATTCTCTAACAACTAAAGCCAATGATAATGTAAGTTATCTGGTTAGCATTTGTGTTAACGCTGAGTGGCTGTTTATAAACTGAACGGAAATGTGAACGTGTTCATATTTACAGTACAATGCATACATTCGATTGTGCTTTGCTACTTTTTAGATCAGTTTCATACAAATTCATACTAATAACCAGACGAACTCCGCCTGTCGTCCTAACTGGCTAGCTACCACCTATAGCTACAACCTCATAAACAACTAGTTTAGTCTAGTAACCACATAACTCCTCCCTAGCAACCAGCTCCTAAGAACAGAAAGAACGGAGCCTGGCTGTTGGTTGGAACACGCCTACTTACCCCAGTTACCATAACCTAGCTAGCTTAGCTTAAACTTAGCTAAAATGCGAAGGTGGCTTATGATGACTCACATGCTAACATTACTTTGCATTTGATTGAACTCTGTCACCCACACCCTACACGCTGTCCCGCAACAACTCCAACGTTTCTTGCATTGAGTTAAACTACAATCATTCTAGTCAGCTAGTTAGCTAAAATCATCTACAGCAGACAGCAAGTGGTTTGACACCTGCAATGCAGCTATCACTCAAATTGACCCCTAATTATGCGTATTGTATGGCTTGATCTAATTTTAACTGATGCATTACATCAAAATCACCCCCACCGTTGACATTAATGGGGACTAAAAAAAACTTTTGTTTTTCCTAGTGGTCATTGGAGGAACTGCATGTTTTGCTCCTTTCTATCTTGGACTAATTTTTCAGAACCAGAGATTGGCCCTTGATACTGATCAGATAATGGGAGGAATTCTGCCTTGGGAAATTAATTAATGAATGAATTAATGGAAAGCCGCTCCAACACCCGGTCCAACACTGCACATATTTGAACCCTTTGAAAGTGTGGAATGCAGGGATAAAAAGGAAAGTGTACAACCTTTGTCCTCGGCCCCTCATCATTTTTGGACTATGTGATTGGACGCCTAAAAATCCCATTCAAAATGAATCACAGGCAGCGCTTGTATGCCTGTGCACAATGCAGAGACAGCGATGGTTAAAGAGTGAACAAGCCATTTCTCTTGGTGTTGTCATTAATCAGATGATCCRGTCCTGGCGTCTTCTGACTGCGACGGTACATACGAAACCAATCACAGCGGTGACAGCGGTGACTTTGTACAGACTGAGGAGGATGGAGAGGTTTGCAGACCGCCCTACAACATGCGGGAGATGTGCAGGACGTTGCAAGCAGAGACGCTTCTCTTACATCACTTACTACCACCAGAGGTGACTCCTGTAAAAGCTCGATTAGACTGAAAAATTTGCATATGTTTAGAATTTTTAAAGAACTCAAAATAGTCTTTTTTAGATTACATTTTGTTCATATGTGCAGTCTTTTTCTAATGATCCTGCTACTTAAATTAGCATAAAGATAAATAACTGTTGTGTGCTTATAGCCTTGTGACATAAAGCATCATCAAGGAATTGAATAAATAACCCCAAACTGTCTTCCATTTTAAGAACAAACCCATTGTAGCCCCTGAACCACTGGTGATGGAGAGCCTGGAGCCTCTCATGAGTCAGATCAACAATTGGAACTTCCCGATATTCAACCTGGTGGAGAAAACAAATGGGAAGTGCGGTCGCATCCTAAGCCAGGTGAGGGACTGAAACAGTAAAGGTACGCTACCATGCGAAAGGAATGGAGACACCGCGCGTCCTGTGGATCATAAAATATCTGCAAGGGGAAAGTGAATAATCGCAATAAGATCACCATGCTCGCAGGAGTTGGGCGTCACATTAAGACTTGCACCATGCACATGTACCTCTTTAAGCACTACCCTGAGCCCTGAAGTTTCAGCTTAACTACTTAAATGTGTCATAATGAATCATTGCAGAAGACACTGGCCTTTTACTATTTTGTAATATAAACACGTATTTCTGAGTTGTTTGAACGTAGCTCTCATAACTCATAGCTAGGAATAAACTCTCATCTTCTGATTTAGGCTTCAGTTTGTCTTTGACGGACCTCCTTACAAAAACATTTCAGCCAGTTCAGTTTAACGGCTCCGTTCGGCTTGTCTGTTGAAACATCAGATCCACCGCTGACCGTCAGCGTCACTGCTGGGGAAATGAAATGGGGAAAAACATTCCCGAACAATGTTGGAAATTTCAAAACTATGCAATCACACATACGGTATGGCATTAGGTAATTACRCAATAACGATCAGTAATAACAATCAGTTGTTATTTTGAGACACAAAGGTCTGGAACAGTTCTTGCTAGAACATTATTGTCCAGTGCATTTGCAAAACCCATCAAGCGCCATGATGAAACTGGCTAGAGCTGTTACGAAGGCTTTGCAGAGCGATAAGTATCAGACACATCACCATAACAACTGTTCCAAGGAGATTAGACCAAGGAGTCAGCACTAGATTGCAGTCAAGGAGATTGGATGCAGTCAGCATTGCATTACAGTGCAAGAAGATATAAAAATCAGCAAACACCATGGCGTTAGAACGGGTGTACAAACTTTTGACTGGTATATTAAATCTCTTTTTTCCACTTATTTTGTTTGTCAGAAGTGTAGGTGAAAACAGACAGACAGTAGAGCAGGGAGCTTAAACACAGCCTGACAGATGTTCTAATGTTCTAATCCACATGATTTTAGGATCCATGGTAAAATAATAATAATAATAATAATAATAATAATAATTAAATTTTTGTTGTGAAAAATGATTAAACTAAAATATTTGAAAAAGTGCTAGTTTCCTTTATTCCACTAGGGGGCAAAATAGTTCAATAAATGCCCCTGTCTGTACAGTCTGTGCTAATGATGTGTAAATTTTCATTAGAAAGCTAAGAATAGGCTGAAGAGAGAATTCCTGTACAGTTACAGAACAAGCATGTACTGGGAGGCACTAAGTCATGTACTGCATTATTCGGAAGCTGTTGAGGAAATCACTGATGTTGCTGATGTTTGCTGCTTAAAGTTCAGAAAATTATTTACACATAAAATGAAAACTTGTTCCAGATTCCTCATATGTAACAGTGTAATATTTCAAGTTTTCATTTTGATTGCTCCAGCTTCCAGTTCATGAAAATCAAAAATTCAGTATCGTAAAAATACTGGAATATTTCCTGAGATCAGTCAAAGAAGGATTTATAATAGAGAAATGTCCGATTGAGGCGCTACTGAAGACCTGGTTGCTTTGATCGGAGCCTTCAGCTCGTCCGTATTGTTGGTTGAGATGTTTCTCATCATCCTCGTGATAACAGCTCATAGRTTCTCTATAGGGTTCAGGTCAGGTGAGTTGGCTGGCCGATCAAGCTCTGCAATATCATGGTCAGTAAACCAGTTAGTGGTACTGTTATTAGGCAGTGTGGGCAGGGGCTGAGTTCTCCTGTTAAAGGAAATCAGCATCTCCATAAAGCTGGTCAGCAGAGGGAAGCATGAAGGCCTCTAAATTCTCCTGGTATACGCGGGGTTGAATTTGGACTGGATAAAAACACAGTGGACAAACACCAGAAGATGACTTTGTGCTCCAAATCATCAATCAGACTTTGGAAACTTCACTCTGGACTTCAAGCAGCTTGGATTCTCTCTACTCTTTCKTCAGACTCKGGGAGCTTGATTTGCAAATGGAACGCCAAATTGACTTTTTTTTCTGAAGAGAGGACTTTGGAACACTCATAGTGTTCCAAAAGACATCTGTTTGTGGTGACTCTTGATGCACTGGCTCCAGCCTCACTCCACTCCTTGTGAAGCTCTTCCAAGTTCTTGAATCAGCTTTGCTTGACAATGTTCTTAAGGCTACAGTCATGTTGCTTGTGCACTTTCCCTACCAGTCAACTTTCCATGAATGTTCTTACAGTATTCTGTGAGTATGAGCTCTACAGACGGTGGTGAGATCAGCGTAGCGAGCTGCCTGAAGAGCAAGCGGTGCTGGACCAAGGCCAGGAAGATTGTGAAAGACCTCAGCCACCCCAGCAATGGACTGTTCTCTCGATTCTGCTCCCTGAGGGCCAGAGAGACTGAGGAGAAGCTCCTTCCCGTAGGCGATATGGTCTCTCAATCAGGACACCACACAGGACTGATCCAGAACCCCCCAACCCCCTTAATTTAAATTTCTATTTCAATGAAACTTTTAGGATCATTGTCCTGTTTCCAGAATTTGCTGGTATTTAGTGGAATCCATTCTTCCCTCCACCTGTGTAATGTTTCCTGTGCCACTGGCTGCAACACAACCCCAAAGCATGATAGATCCACCTCCATGATTAATAGTTGGCAAGGTGTTCTTTTCTTGAAATCTGCTTTTTTTTCTCTCTCCAAATGCCTTTGCTGATAATGACATTAAAAGTTAACTATGTACCAATCTTTGCTGAAAAAGTCATCAAAATCAAGGGGTGTATTTATGGTCAGTTAAGTCTCTAATCTCCAACTGTGTGCTCTAGATGTCTTACAGGCTATTTGAAGATACTGGTCTCTTTAAAATCTTCAAGATCCCAGTAAAGAAGTTCATGAATTACTTCCATGCCTTGGAGAATGGTTACAGGGACATCCCATGTAAGTAGGTCCACTCAGCATTACATGTTGTTCATCTTATTATTTATTAATATCATAAAAAGGAAATAAAAGAGAAATTAATTATATATATATATATATATATATATATATATTTTTTTTTTTTTTTAAAGGCTTCAGAAGAGGATGAATGATTGCATTTTTTTTATGATTGCATAATTCGTTGTTGCTTTTTTTCTCCCACTTTAGACCACAACAGGATCCATGCAACAGATGTTCTCCATGCTGTCTGGTATCTCACCACACAGCCTGTGCCAGGCTTACCTTTGCTGGCTCACAACTCAGTCAGTGGTTCAGGTGAGAATATTTAAATATTCAGTAGATAATTGAGCTCGTGACGTGACTGTGATGTCATTTGAAGGCAACGTTCCTTTTACACACAATTTCGGTTAAGGTCAAATTTCAGTGTTTGGAATTTAAGAATCTTGGGGCTCATTCATCAGTATTTTGGTAAMGTTTCTTCAAATTTCATATGAATAAATCCATGAATATCTAGCTTGACAGTCGAGGCCCATTGTGTGTCTGCATGGCTTATTGCTAGCGTTACCGTTCTTTTCGCTCTCCTTGTTCATGCAGATGCTGTCACTGGGATCAGTCACCTTAATATGGAATATCTATTCTCTAAGACCTACCCAAATATGGAGGATAGCTATGGCTGTCTTTCAGGGCTTATACCTGCCTTGGAGCTGATGGCGCTGTACGTGGCAGCGGCCATGCATGACTACGACCACCCTGGAAGAACCAACGCCTTTCTGGTGGCCACCAGTGCTCCACAGGTAGAACTTCTCAGTGAATTAAAATATTAATAGATACAGGGCATTACAATAATGTCTATCCGTGTTTATTACGGATTGTGTGTTAAACTTGAGGAATTGTACTTAACTGTTATTAGATGGAAGTAGTGAAGGATGCAATGCAGTTTGAGGTTTTATAACAGGACCTGGCAAACAATTTCAAACCAGTGTTCAGAAATCTCATTAAACATACCCAGGCCATCAGCAAACAACAATACATAGACAAAAGCCAAAATCTCACTTAAGATCCAGAACAAAGTTAAAAACCAGAATAACAGTACACAGGGCTAAAGGC
This sequence comes from Clarias batrachus, assembly GCA_003987875.1. Taxonomy (NCBI): domain Eukaryota; kingdom Metazoa; phylum Chordata; class Actinopteri; order Siluriformes; family Clariidae; genus Clarias; species Clarias batrachus. The sequence goes on from QMIH01001406.1 coordinate 40,082, forward strand.
TTGGCAAGATACTTTGCATTTTGTGTGTTAAACTGGAGTACTGTGTGTATACTGTGTAGCGTTGACAGGAGTGTGTCTGTTTGGAAATCACCATACAAATGTGATCAAGACAAAGTATGTGGGTCTTGTTTGTCCATGGCAGCCATATATGTAGGCCTCAATGTTTTCAGGCAAACAGAGACATGGCTCAGAATCAATGTTCTCGTCTGCTGCACCATAGCCTACACTGTCTTTAAGATATCCTATCCTTCTAGTTTTACAATATCAGTTGAGTCTTGATTTGACAAGACAAGCTGGTTGTCCTTTAATTTCCAGCAGTGCCAGTKGTGTTATGGGGCAATGCCAGTGTCCGGTGGTCCAGAAGTGAGATGAATATTGAATAACGGTGCTATTTGTCGGTGTCATGGTAATTCAACCTTATATATGACCTGATTCATTTGTTTGTGGATCTTGTCTGGGACTATGTATCAGGGGTTCAGCTTGTTTTCCCCTTTAATGTTTCTCCTCGGTGAACACCCAAACTCAATTCCTTGGTTTATAATTTGATATTTTCCACATTGTTGGCTCAGTGGCAGGTCTCTCGTCTACCACGTGGAAGGCCCAGGTTTGATTCCCAGCCAAGGCCCAAACCYCTGCCACTGGGTGCCTGCACAAAATGGAAGGGTTGCATCAGGAAGGGCATCTGGCATAAAACCTGTGTCAAGTTGTTGTGCGGATCGAATGGTCTGCTGTGGCGACTCCTCTATGGGAGCAGCCGAAAGACTAACAACAACATATTGTGATATTTCCTCCTGGTGTTGACCAGTATTCTTCTTRTTTACCTAGGCCACTTGTTTTMGTCATCTATGTATTGTTTTCCAAACCTGCCTGCTTCTTTTAAACCATTTGTCCACTGCTGGTGAATCTGTATAATTGGTGCTCACAGGGGAACAGAGGAGACTGGCAACCAAGCACAATTTTTGGAAAATAAAGGGGYTAGATGTGTCTTATAGTGGTGGAGGGAACTCTGGGTTTCTACTACTCAGCCCACAGAAGAGACCAGGCCCAATCCTTGTGGTTCTTAGCAAAGAATACTCTACGCAGTAAGTCTTGGTTGTCTGTTTTAAATTGCCTGTTCATGTAACGACCTGGGTCTCGCGAGGGGCAGAGCTGCGCAAAAATACTCTGCACTGTTCAAAGCAGGCAGATCCGCAGGCTGCTACCTCGCAGAGTTCTGAACAGGCAGAGGCGTGGCCATATAGACACACAACTCCCTACCTCCTGTTTTATTCACCCCCTCTGAAGCCCTGCATTAGGACTTTTAAAAATATTTTTTAGCAAATCTTTAGGCAACTCGAGGTGCGCACCACTTCCAGGTTTCCATTTGGCCGCGAGTTGATTGCCGAGTCGACGCGCGCCCCCGGATCAGTAGATCAAACCCGTCTACCCAATCCACAGCCATATGCAGGCGAGCCAGAGAGGTGCAATGCCTTTATCCTGCAGGGCATATATTCGAGCTGCAACCTTCCCAGTTTCCATCTGAAGAGGAGAATGTTGCATTTATGGTGTCTCTGCATACAGGCACATTAGCGCGGGCTACTGCAGTATGGCAGCACCTCCTCTCAGARCATGCTGCCCTATGTGACWTCGTTGAGGCCACCTTTCGCTATCCGCATACGATGAGCAGTGTATGTTGCCCCTCCTTTCCATTYGTCAAGAGGGGTGATTGGTTGCAGACTAAACATTCGAGTTTCATACCCAGGCCACCAGTTCGGGGTGGAAAGACGCAGCCCTTATGGCTGCGTATGTGCAAGGGCTCTCCGAGTAGATGAAAGATGAGCTAGCCATTCGTGATCCTCCAAAGGATCTGGAGGAGTTTTATAGGCTAGCCATCCAGGTGGATAATGAATTAGACCAAGAGCTGGAAGACATGGGAGAGCCCATGCAGATAAGTGTCGCCAGGCTTGGCCCCTGTGGCGCAGTAAGACACAGACTGGGTCACCCCAGGAGGTGGGATCAAGTTCGACCCAAAAGTCAAGACCCCATCATGTAAGGCTCTTCCAACTAGCTCCAACTCTCTAAGGGACGGGATCCGGAGAGCAGAAAAGAGGCGCTCATCAATTCGGGGGCCATGGGAAATTTTATTGACAGGAGGTTGGCTGCTGCACTGGGCCTTCCAGTAAACCCGCTTCCTTCTGCCATCCCGTTGGTCTCCCTGGCTGGCCAGCCAATTAAGTCAGGGTGCCCGAAGTCCCAGCACCTCCTGCCCCAGTACCCCTTACTACTGCCCCTCAGGACTACTGGGATGTAAAACCCCGTCGTAGGCCCATACCAGACTGGTTTACAGCTCACACCCTATTCCCTCCCATACACCCACCCATGGTGACCGAGTGGCAGACCACCAGGCTCGGTGTCAAGAGCCTGGCCGATCAAGTGCTCCCCTCTCGGCATACACTGAACCCCGAACCTCTTAAAGAGTTTTGTAAGGTCCAGATTGACTCTCGGACGTTTGCACTATTCAGAACAGGCTGCTAMCCCACAGAGTTCTGAACAGGCAGAGGCGCGGCCATATAGACACGTGGTTGCCAGGTAACGCAACCACAAGGCAATCAGCCTACACGCGACATGCCTGGTGGCATGATGCCTTTGTGCGATCATTTAGGTAGCACCAGGAAGGTATCAAGTCCATATGAAAAGAAAGAAAGAAAGACAAAGTGCACAGAAAGTGGAGAGACAGAGGCAAAGACTCTGCCACCCTAGGATGTCGGCATGAGAGAGAGAGAAAGTGAGAGTGAGAGCGACATGCATCGGTTTAGCATGCACTCTCACCTTAAAGTATGAAAACACAAATGCTCCCTCATAAACTCTCTGTAAGGGCGAACGCCCAGGGAGGATCCAAGGTTTATTTTTAGTTTCCAGAGCACCGTCCATTCTCGCGCAGATGGTAGAGCTCTGTTTATTTTGTGTTTTCAGTTTTCTTTTGTTTCATTTTTGTTCATTAACTAATAACCCCACGCTATCTCCAAACGGAAAGGGGAAGACCATGTCATAAGCACTCTCCCTAACTCCTAATTCATTCACCCCCCTCTGAAGCCCTGTGTTAGGGCTATTAATAGTATAACATCTTGTGTTGCGCCTCTCCTTGTCACACCACGTAACAGTTCATTTGCTGGTTATAACTTGTAATGTAACTTGTGTCTCTATATCACTGACATTGCATTGTCTGATACTAAAGTATCGAAACATGTGGTGGAAGAACAGTTTTGTGGGGCTAAAAGTTTCAGTCAGCTACTGTGAGGTGGCACCATGGTTGCTGATGTTGGGGTATGGGCATTTTTCAAGAGACCTTATCTTGTGCACATGTGGTGCATGAAGAGACAAACTGGTGCCTTTCAGTGAGCCTGTACTGTACATGGTCTACGACTGCTGCTGTGTGTGTTTGTGTGGCCTGTGCCTTGGAAAGTGATGAGTTTGAGTTGTGAGGTGTGAAATGCTTGTAGACTTTGGTATTCACCAAAAGATTGCTTCAGTCCAGTCAGAGTATATGAGCCGGAACTGGTCGAAGAACAAGGCTCAGAGAAGTTTGACTGTTTTGAGAACCTCAAGGGTCTTATGGTCGCTGAATATTGTGAATGGATGTGAGGCTCCTTCCAGCCAACAACATATCCATACTCCTCCAGGACCAGAGTGACTCCCAACAGCTCGCTGTTCCTGATGACATCATTTTGCTCAGCTGGTAATAATTTGAAGTAGAAAGCTATGGGGTGAAGTTTAGACTTGACCCTTAATCACAGTTTCCACTCCAGACTTGGGAGCATATACTTCTACTATAGAATTTTTTTTTGAAGGATCAGGATGCTTTAGGATCTGGGCCAAGGTGATCGCTCTTTTGACTAGTCAAAGTGACAAAAACTTTTTTTTACACTGAGTGGGCGCCTCTGAGCCAGGAAATAAGTGATCTGAGCATGATTGGGGCACATGACATAGCCATTGTCTGTGGAATGTGCTTTTGAATAAAATTTCAGCATAACGTCTAATTTAGCTAAGTGCTGTTTGTATTATATCATTAGACAGAGGCAAAGACCGCTGCGAATCTACTTTGATTTTATTAAGAGTGCTGAGCAACAAATCCAAACCAATGATTTTCAAAAACAGGAAACAGTCAAATACAAACATCAATACGAGGGCAAAATCCGTAATCACTGCTAAGATGGAGAACAAAGTGCAAGGAGATAAAGGCTTATGAAGTTCAGGTTGATGCACACCCGATCTGGAGCGGACCTGTACATGGTGAAGTTGATTGTGTTCACCTGTGCATGAATAGAAGTCAGGTAACACAGTTTTAAAACTTTTCAGGAGCACAACACATTTTAAGATCTAAACCTTAAAAGATAGACAAGTTACGTAGTATTAAACTAATTATACATTTACTGTATGGAGTAGTGGTTAGCACTGTCGCCTTGCACCGCCAGGGTCCGGGTTCGATCCCCGGCCAGGCTCGATTCCTGCCTCTGTGTGCATGGAGTTTGCATGTTCTCCCCGTGCTTGGTGGGTTTCCTCCGGGTTCTCTGGTTTCCTCCCACAGTCCAATGACATGTAGGTTATGCTGATTGGCGTTCCCAAATTGCCCATACTGTGTGTGTGTCTGTGCCCTGTGATGGATTGGCACCCTGTCCAGGGTGTACCCTGCCATGTGCCCTAAGTCTCCTGGGATAGGCTCCGCCCCCCCGTGACCCTGAATACAGGATTAAGCGGTATAGATGATGAGAGTGTATGGAGTACTATTTGTGCAAAAAAGAAAAAACGAGAAAGAAAGAAATTTTGGGAAAATACATAAAACTACTGAAGGAGGTCGTATGTTATTGTAATAAATGAAAGAAAAGATAATATAACAGAAAAGATCATAAAAGATTTTGCATGATTATGTTTTGTGTTTTGAAGTATCTAACAATGTGATTTCTGGCAGCATCTCCTATTTACTCTTTTATTTGGCATTAAACAGACACTTTGAAACTCACTCTAACAGGTTTGTTTCAGGTTATTGATAGCCTGTTAGCCTGTAGGCCAGGCGTCAGTGCGTAAAGCATCAGGGTGAATCACGCAGCCCCAGAGGACGAGAGGATCCGGCAGCGGCATCATGTCAGGCAGCGGGTGTCCATGTAGAGCTCAACAGATCCTGGAGTGATTTAAATAGTTGGACGGTGTGATCAGAGTGCAAACGGGGACTGCAGCAGGTCTTAGCTATGAGCGAGAGCCTGAGAATAATGAGGGCACCCTGGGACAGGAAGCTTCCTGCCTAATAATCCTCAGAGCCGCACCGTTAAAGAGGTGTGAGGGGCTTACGGTATAAATGTCCAGGGTATAAATAGTCCTCGTGCTTCCTCCTCCTCCTCCTCCTCCTCCCCAAACAGATGAAAGTGGTGTATTTAGTGGTGCAGTGCTTTACATTTATACAGGACAGATCTTTCCATTTTTTTTTTTTTGGTAACATTTTTAAATATTGAAAGGCTTCCGTATGAAATAAATGCATCAAAAGGATCGTTAAAGATTCACTTCTCAGTATGAACACTAAGTTGTTAACAGGACAGATGAAATGTGATGATCTGGTAATCGCACTCTGTTGCATTCAAATAAAACCTCGCTAAAAACGTCCCCAGGGACGAGAGAGACGTCCCCCTCACGCAGTTGAACGTGTGGTTTTTGTCTGCGCAGGCGGTGCTGTACAACGACCGCTCCGTTCTGGAGAATCACCACGCTGCCTCCGCTTGGAATCTCTTCATGTCTCACCCTGAGTACAACTTTCTGGCCAGTCTCGACCACGTGGATTTCAAGCGCTTTCGCTTTTTGGTGATCGAGGCCATTCTGGCTACTGACCTGAAGAAGCACTTTGACTTTTTGGCCGAGTTCAACGCTAAGGTGGGCTCCTCCTTCCCTAACGCAGATTAAGCAGAAATAAAATACACGGCTTTGACTTCACCTTGTAGTTTGCGTTTTGCAGGTTGGAGATGAAGGTTGCTCAGGTATCGACTGGTCCAATGAGAATGACCGGCTCCTGGTCTGCCAGATGTGCATCAAGCTGGCTGATGTTAACGGGCCACTGAAGCAGAAAGATCTTCACCTTCAGTGGACTGAGGGCATCGTCAACGAGTTTTATGAGCAGGTGCGCAATGCATGAGTCGTTTTCACAGACATATCAAGAAGCTTCAGGTGAAAGGTGAAGTTCCGTGACATCCTGTGTAAGTGGAGCAGTAACACTGATGTCCTTCGCGACCGGTTTGTGCATTAATGATGCTGACCCGGAGTCAGGGACACGTTTCCTGGCAACCAGCTCTCTCCTTTGCAGCAGTGTTGAAGATAATGTTTTTACAACTGCACTGCTGACTGCAATACACACCAATTAATGCACTAAATGTACTCAGTGTGTGTTTGGGGGAGGAAATGTGCGGCAGTCGCGAAAAGGAGAAGGTGGCGGCTTTGTCACGGTCTATTTACAGCATTCGAAAAATCCTAATCCCTCTCTTCCTCTCTCTCTCGCTCTCGCTCTCTCTCTGGTTCTTAAATTATTCATTCTGTACCAAACGACGGAAGAAGGCACACATACATGATGGCTTTTTGAAAGACATTGGATCTGGTTGCCATAGCAACAGAAGGCCTTGGCTGTAGTTCATTGTTTGTGGCTGAGTATTCTTCCAAAAATGCCAGTTTTTCTTTTAACAATTAAGGACTTTTTAAAAAAAAAAAATTTTTATCACGCCCGCTGGACATATCTCTTTATCTTTAATGTAATTATGCACATGTATGTGTACGGACCCTCACGCATTAGACCATATATATATATATATATATATATAGTATTGCTAAATCCTTTAACCGTATACAGGGTGCACAAAGTAAAGTGGGACAACTTTTTAAAATATAGAGGTGAAGATCCACGGGGTCACATTAAGTGTCCTCACTCGTRCTGTATAAACAAGTCGTGTCCTTGTCTCTCTTTATTTCTACAAATGAAGACCTCCTGACTGTACGAAACACAGATACCACGCAGGGGCCATGCAGGCCGTGGAAATAAAACGAAAGTCTTTTCAGCTGTTTCATTCTACTGGAACTTGTCCAATAGAGACATCCGTAGTGATCACAGAAGTGTGTCTTCTCTTAAAACTTATTACATGTATTTTTTTTCATGTTGCTCCCAGGGTGATGAGGAGGCCAGCCTGGACTTGCCCATCAGCCCGTTCATGGACCGCTCAGCGCCGCAGCTAGCCAAGCTGCAGGAGTCGTTCATCACACACATCGTCGGGCCGCTCTGCAGCTCCTATGACGCGGCTGCCCTGATGCCCGGCCGGTGGGTGGAGCCCCGGTCCAGCGAGGCTGACGAAGGGTCTGGTGTGGAGGAGACGACTGATGAGGAAGACGAGGAAGATGAAGACACGACAGAGGAAAACGCCTCCACCAACTCGGATCACTCTCGTATGTACATCTTGTGTTTTTATCATTAGAAGTTTTATTATAGRAATTGTGTTATTCTAATCAGTTGTGTTAATTCTATGCTTTTCTTAAACGTTAATGTTTGAGAGATCATAAAACTGCGTAATCTGTTTCCTCTAACGGTTCGCCATGCATTTCAACTTTTATAATGAGTAAATCTGAGTATTTAAAAATGGGAATTCATTGTGATAAATCACAGACTATGACTAGATGAAACGTTTTAATCGATTGACAGCACTCATTTAAATCATACAATAATGTATGATACAAACTTAAATAAACGTAAATAAAAGCAGAATACAATGACCTGCAGATCCTTGTTGATCCAAATTTCAACTGCGAACAAATCAAAGGCAAGAGACTCAATGTGCAAAATGCATCGTCTCGCAAATATTCACTCCTTTTACACTCGGCGCCTGATTTGAGTCGTGATTGGGTATAACAGGATTGGGAGGATCCCCGAAAGGCTCAGTCATTCACAAGCRAGGATGGGCGTGGTTCACCGATTTGTGAAGAACTGCGTGAGCAAATAGTCCGACTGTTTAGGAACAACTGTTCATCAACGCACTCCATCATCTACAGTCCAAAACATCATCGGAAGATTCAGAGAATCTGGAGAAATCTCTGCACGCCAGCGATCCTACAGTGGACACCAAAAGCGRACATCATTCTGTAAAGGACACTCGGGGAAACCATCATCAGTCATCACAGTTCCCTGCAACATCTACGGTACACGTGCAAGTTCAAACTGTACCAGCAAAGCGCAAGACGAACATCAACGACACGGCCGAAACAGCCGCCGGTTCTCTTATTCTCTGACCCGAGACGGACCGATGCAAGGCGGGAAATGTGCTGTGGTCCGACGAGGCCACATTTCAGCTTGTTTTTGGAGCAAAACATGCTGCCAGCCAAACCACGTCTTTTTCAGGGACGTCCCTCCTTATTTCAGGAAGACAATGCCGAGCCACACTCTGCACGTGTTACAACAGCGTGGCTTCGTAATAAAAGAATAAAATACGGCAGTGTGGACCGCGGGCTGTTGGGCAACCGGGAYGGGAAAGAATTCCATCAAAGCTTCAACAGTTCCCAGTTCTCAGTTCCCAGACGCGTATAACGTGTTGTTAAAAGCAAAGGTGCTGTAACGCGGTGGTGAGAAAAGCCCTGTCCCAGGGAACGAATTCAAACCGAGTGAATAAATCTGGTGTTCTTAATCGAATATGGCTCAAGAAGGATTTGCAGGATAGTTTATAATGTTTTTATTTACGTTTTTACACAACGTCCCAAATTCATTGAAATAACATCCTCTTATTCGGAACATCAATAAACATTCCAAACGGTTTCTTCTTCATGTTCATGCCCAATACAAAGAACATAACTTCAGTATATAAACTGTTACTTCTTCGGGTTGCGTTAGCTTTAGGTTGTGACCTGACATTCCTATGGAGATACMACAGCACTGTAAATCCTCTCCAACACTTCGTCCTTTAGAGCTTTTATTCTTCTGTTGGTTAGGAGGAGATCATGTGAGTAGTGTTAATGATATGCAGTAGGTTGGAGATCTACAGTTCAAAGACACCCTCACTGTGTATCGCCGTCACATCTAAAAGTAGACCTGCTTCATTATTTTATCACATGCACACATACTGGGGTTGGACAATGAAACTGAAACACTGGCCGGGTTAATGTTGGAGGTTTCATGGCTAAATCTGAGCAGTCTGGTGGTCAATCYTCACTGACTGCACRTTCCACCAGTAAGAGCAGAGCGTGAAGGTTTAATTAGCAGAGTAATAGCACAGGTTTGATTACAATATTGCGAYGCACACAACATTACGGGTGACGTGTCAGAGTTCAAAAGAGGACAAATTGTTGGTTCGCGTCTCGCTGGTGCATCTGTGACCAAGACAGCAAGTTTTTGTGACGCATCAAGAGCCGCMGTTTCCAAGGTAACGTCAGAATACCAGCAAGAAGAACAAACCACATCCAACAGGAGTAACTGTGGACGCAAGAGGAAGCCGTCTGAAGGGGACGTCCGGGCAGAATGAAATGTGTCCTGCTTCCACCAAAACTCTTCATCTGGAGCTCCACAGGGTCGATGTACACGGCCGGGCCGCTATAGACAAACCTTTGGTCACTGGTGCCGATGCTAAACCTCGGTTTCAATGGTGCCAGCAATGAAAATCTCCAGCAGTGGACAATGTGAAACATGTATTGTTCTCTGGTTGGTCCACCTTCACTGTTTTACTGAGTTACGGTGTGGAGACGCCCCAAAGAAGCGTACAGTACCACCCAGACTGCTACATGCCCAGAGTGAAGCATGGGGGCGGATCAGTGATGGTTTGGGCTGCGGTATCATGACATTCCCGAGACCCAATACTTGTGCTAGATGGGCGSGTCACTGCCAAGGACTATTGAACCATTCTGGAGGACCATGTGACCCGAGGGTTCAAACATTGTCACCAGTCTCACTGTGTGTATTGGTACATTATCATCCTGATACTCGGCACCGCATTCTGGATACAGAGTGGTGTGATGAACATGAGAGTGAAGTTGAACATCTCCCATGGCCTGCACACTCACCGGATCTACATGTTATTGAGACACTTTGGGGTGTTTTTGAGGGGCGAGACAGGAAACGTTTTCCTCCACCAGCATCACGTAGTGACCTGGACGCGATTCTACAAGAAGAACGGCTCAGGATCCCTCTGGTCACCGCGCAGAACTTGTACTGTATCTGTCATTCCCAAGACGAATGGATGCTGTATTGGCCGCAGAAGGAGGCTCTACACCATCCTGTACTAATGAGTTATTAAGGTCTAAAACCATTTCGGGTGTTTCAGTTTCATTGCCCAATCCCTGTATGTTTTCTTTGGAGTGTCATTTTTGTATGTAATTATTTGAGTTGCTTCCACTCACTCTTAAAGTACATTTAAACCCCCTTGGTAGATGGCGGTACATGACACCCAAGTCGTGCACAACTGGGCGGTGTTGGGGTGATTAAATACGTTCAGTCATTCATTCTCAGCCTGTTGGTCATGTGGTTTGCTGGTTTGTTTGTTTTATAATCTTTACTTACTGTCCAGTGCTGCTTAGAAGTATTTCTGAGAGTGAAATGGCATGCCTCGCATACACCATTGGAATAATCCTCATATTCAACTGGATAGAATGATCTGATCGGTGATGTACTGTCTATTAGAGAAGCTGTCCATATTATGTCCTGAAATTAATTTACGTTTGAATGCTTGTGTCGTCTGTTTGCAGAGAAACTGATGCCGAAAATGCGACAGAAAGTCTTCTGTCAGATCACCCAGTACCTTTTGGAGAATTATGAAATGTGGAAAAAGGTCATCGCTGCGGAGGGCCAAAGCCAAACAAAGCCAAACAAAGCCTCTGAGCCAATCCTGGCCATTCATGAAGAGGAGGAGGAGACACTAAACAAGGACAGGTCAACAGAGGACCAGGAGCACGAAACAGAAGGAGGAGGAGAGACGTGGCCAGGAGTGGAGGAGGACGAGGCATGGATCGGCGAGGAGGAGACCGAATAACGGTCGGACACCTGCTGGAGAAAGTGAACAGGAAACGGAACATCGAGACACAAGCTGTAGAAACGTGAAACGGGGACGAGACTCCTGAGGACGAGGGGATGATGTGAGATGGTCCAGACTAGAATATTGTCACAAAGCCTTCATTTCCAAACAAGACTCCTGATAAACGGTTGCCAGCACATCACTAAGACACGACACTGTAGATTCTTTAGGTGAACAAGCTTCTGTGGGAATCAGGTTGGCGTCCGAGCGTCTCCGGATGGGCTGCGGTTGCTAATCTGATGAAATGGCAGTGGTAGAATCTCAGCTGAAGGTTCAAGCCAACTTCCATGACTGGGGTCTCAACGATCCGCACTTTTTACTCGATTCACTTCACTCGCATCAGACAGGTTCCAGAGTGAAATCCATCATAGATCAGAGCAATGTGATGGGGACGTGCACACTCCTTACACACACACACACACACACACACACACACCGTAAATTTGGGGGAAATCCGGAAATCGCATGCACCTACAGGACCACATGTCTGACACTACTTATCTAATCTTTATTTCATTTTTTTAAAAAAATCTTTTTAAGTTAAAATGCTTCTTTTTTTTTACTTTCCACTTGATTTCCTGTGGGCGTTTCCCTCCTCCACAGCTTCACCACCCGCCTGCAGAGAGACTGCGCAGGTTCACTAGTGAAGTGTTTCTTTTTTTTTTTTTCTTCCTTTCTTATATAAACTGTTACTTCTTCGGGTTGCGTTAGCTTTAGGTTGTGACCTGACATTCCTATGGAGATACAACAGCACTGTAAATCCTCTCCAACACTTCGTCCTTTAGAGCTTTTATTCTTCAAGTGCACATTTGGGGAAAAAAAAAAACGAAAAAAAAATAACAAAAAAAAAAATCTCTTTTTTTTCTTTCTTTCGTTTTTTTTTCTTTAGTTAGAAAGACGTTACATACACAGACACTCTGTAAACCTGCAGCTCTGTTCGAGTTCATACCTGTGTGTTTTTGATATGATATGATTCTTTAATGATGAAGTATGCAATACCTTGCGAATTAAGTCAATCCCACGTCCTGTAGTCGGGACACGGCATGTATTCAAGCCCTCACAGCCGCCTGCGTCTGACCCACACGTTTAAGTAGCCAGTTAACTGCTGAATCGTACATCTGTTGGTTGTTTCATGCATCTTGAGTAGCAAGTATATATACAGTATACATATATATATATATAAATATATATCCATATAGGGTTTATACACATAGAACTGCAAATGTAAATGCACCCAAAGACTTAAACCTGATTTTGTTTGTTTGTTTGTTTTTAATTTTAGTCTCAATTCTGGTTCTTAAAATGAAAAATCAAACGTAAACATGCTCTGCTCGGAGGCTAAAGAGCTCGCGGTTGGTACAGTAGTCATGCACTCTCGCTAAACAAGGAAGGCCACTCATGCTCCAGCGCTGCCACCGCTGCGACTGTATGTCCTAGAGGCACTGTAGTCATGCACACAGGCATGTGAACTGCTGCGCGGCTAACCCTGAAACTCAAAGGAGAACCGCGCGCAGGGATAAGACATGGTGCAGTGAGACATGTGAGACAGAGAGAGACACAGGGACAAAGGGAGACGCAGACCGATCGTGACTGCAGTTCAGGGATAGATAATGCAGTCTGTTCTTCTGTGCGCGCGCCTGACGCTACTGTGCCGCCGTTTTAGAAGGGGTGCTAATGCAATTCGGAGGGACGCGGAAATTGGGGCTTTGTTTTTGCACCAGAGTTGAGTTTTTAATTCCCACTCCTGTTTGCAGCATAATGTAACGCTTTCTTCTCAACAGCCAGCACGTCAAGCAATACTGACACATACTGTAGACTGATGGTCGTCTTATGATCGCCATCATACTATTACTATTACTATTATTATTATTATTATTATTATTATGAAGTTGGGCATAATATATAACATTTTTTTTCTCAGTGCAGCTGTTTGTGCCAAATATTAACTTTAATAAACAACTGCGTTGTTGAAGCTTTTTATGAATAATTAGATTTGTGTACATGAGGTGTGTGTGAGCGCATGTTGGTATGAAATCAAGTTAATCTGGGAGCAAATCAACCATTTTTAATAGTACAAGAAAAAAAAAAAAGGAAAAGAAAAAAAAGAAATCCCCCGAGGCCTTACTGACGGAGCATTTCGATACAAACTCAACTGAGGAGATGATGATAGTTTATTTTTATTTTGTCATTTTTCGCTATTGTTTGTCCTTCAGTTTGTCCATTGTTGTTGTTGTTGTTGTTGTTGTTGAAGACTAGCATTTCTTACAAAAAAGTCCATTTGTCTAGTTTACGAGTTTATGACACAACGAGGCATAATTGGACCGTTATAACCCACAGCTCATGTGCACGTTTGATAATCGCATGTTCACTAGGAGAGAAGAGGTCCAGGGACGAAAAAGCAGACGGAGGAGCCTGTGGACCAAAGAGGAAAGTTGTTTTTGAGTATACAGTCTGATGAGACGAGAGCCGCTCCGGGCGTGGTGATGCAGAGTCCCGGGTCTATCAACACCGGATCCACACTGAATTACTCATCAGGCTTTATGTCAGACATTTTYATTACACAATATGTGATTGTGAGGTTCCCTGGAGGACTATTGGCTAGAATGTGGGACCCTCACCGCCACGCCCCACACCCCACGGTCAGAACACCAGCGCAGGATCGAACGATCTGCTTGTTTAAGACTGTAGGTAGCACGCGGGTGAGAGGTGTTCCGCCAGGATGCAGGAACGCGTCGTGTGCTGTGGAGAACGTGGCCACGCCCGGGACTTCATGTGGTGTCGGGAAGAAATGCGGAAGATTCTTCTTGTTGTTTTCAACTATGTACATAAACATAACATTAATAATCGTTTGATGTTTACCAAAACACGCAATCGATGGTTAGATGTACGGTTCTCATCCCGAGTGTGTATGCGGGATCATGATGCGCTGAAGTACTAAACCATCMCACTGCACGTGTCCGGTACGCGCCTGTGACTGTAAACCAGCCTGAAGCACACAGACACCACACGGTTTAACATCTTACAGTCTTAGAGTGTGTGTGGAAGTGTACATACAGTCGAGAAGTTGGAATCTCAGACACGGTTACTTTGGGGCTGGTGACCGGTGACGGCGCAGCCCAACACGGAGCAGGCGGTGCGCAAATCCCACGCGTCTCTAAGTCAGCTATCCAAACCATCTTTACTAGAAAGAAAGAAAGAAGTAGGGACAACGGAGTGCTCAGGTTAAAAACCGATGCGTAGTGTGTGTGTGTGTGTGTGTGTGTGTGTGTGTGTGTGTGTAGGCTTTAGTGAGCAATCAGAATCATATATACCTATTTTTCTGCAGGATGAAGGTGTATAAATTCCTCAGTCATTTTTTTTGTCAGTAGAGTGGAGTCTCATCTTTCACATACGTTAAATATGAACAAATGTTGTCACCTGACCTTCACACCCATATGAGAAGAGATAGAGACGGTACTCTAGTACTCTTCCTCAGCCTGGGGAATACTGAAGAACCCGAGTGTCCCACACTGAGCCCTGACTGAACCCAACCCCACTGAACCATCAGCTCTGAGATGAACTGTAAAACACACACACACACACACACACACACACA
>QMIH01001406.1:90909-106702 GCA_003987875.1 Clarias batrachus
TGAACTGCCTGCCACCAACACACAGTATGAATGCAGATCAGTTGCTGCCTTCTGTTCACCCAGATGCGGATGAGTTCCCTGTTGCCATCTCAGGGAGTTTATCATTGCCACTGTCGCCCTCGGCTTGCTCATCAGGGACTATCTGACCATTTTGATTCATACACATTCAAATTCCATACAAACTTAAATAATTCTTTTGATTGTGTAAAGCTGTTTTGCAACAATGACAATTGTTAAAAGCGCTATAAAAATAAAACTGAATTGAATTGAATTAAATTAATGATGTATGTTGTACCATCATCATCATATCATTCTTCCCTAAAACAAGACCAGTTCAAAGAAATCACTGAAAGTCCAGTATTGCCACGGCATTCCTGTTCATGATGGTGGAAACCTATGACTGCAGCTGTAAGCTATGAGTCAGGGACTATGAAAAGGAGCTGATTGCTAATGAGTAACGCAATGAGTGCTAAAGGAAAGCAGTGATAAAGTGACTAGAGGAAATCCTTTGTCTCCTGAGCCAGTCAGCGGTTCAGCACCTCTCTACAGGGGCATGTGAATGTGAACTGTTGTTGAGTGTCGCTCTTGTTTGCACATTTGCATGTGCACTTTATCTTACAGTATCTATTGCTGTCTTTTGTATAGTACTTTGTCGYGGGTTGGAGCAGAATGAGGTGAATCCAAGTGCAGATGGATGATCACAACGTCACAAAGCAAGGGTCAATTTCCGGAGAATCAATCAGTATAGCGCCTAAGCCAAATCGCAAAACTAGACCAGTAGTCAAAATAGCAAGCGTTAGATCAGAGTCGACTATCCAAAAAATGTTCAACAAAAGCCATATAGTCAAAACGAGGGAGTGCRAGATCAAAGCCGGGAAATCAAATAGCGAAGCTACAATCCAAAAACGAATGACGAGAAACCGAGCTTGGCAACATGAAGGCAAGAAAACAAAATGCGAGAGAATTGCAAAAATAGTCAATAATCCAACAATTTAAGCAGCGCACAGAACATGCTTAAATCCTGGAGTAATCAGTGACGGATTCAAAACAGGTGTGCAGATGGGGAGGAAACTCCGGCATGGGAAAGGACACATGACAGGCTAGGGAAAACAAAAGCACATGTGGAAGGTGACAGCATGGGAAAAAGTGGCAGACAGGATGTGAATCATAACAGTACCCCCCCGCCCCTTACCTCTGGGCGTTAGGACGAGGGGCCTCTGGGAAGCATTTATGGACGTCAACCTGGGGWCCAGGACAAACTTGGCGGGGATTCAGCTTTTCTCCTCAGGTCCATAGCCCTCCCAGTCCACCAGGTACTGGATGCCTCTGAAAGATCGCCGCCGAGGTAGGTGTCGGCAGACGGTGTAGGCTTCACCACCGTCAAAGATACGTGGAGTAGGCAGGGGGTGGGTGTGGGGACTTAATTAACCGGGTAGAAGACGAGACGTGGGAGCTGTGAGCATACTCAACCCAGGGCAGGAACCTGCTCCAAGAGGTGACATCCCAGGAGGTCCTGCACCTCAGGGCGACCTTGAGAGCCTGGTTCTTCCTCTGTCTGCCCTTTGGATTGTGGGTGAAATCCCAATGATAGACTAGGGGTGGCTCTGATGAGCTTATAGAATGCCTTCCAGAAATGAGAGGTGAACTGTGGACCAAAATCGGAGACAATGTCCTTGGGGAGGCCATGAAGCTTGAAAACATGGAGAATCACATGGAGAGTTTCCAGTCTCCTTTGTGGACAGAAGTTTAGGTTGGGGAATGAAGTGGGCTGTCTTGGAGAATCGATCAACTACAGTCATGATACAGGTGTGGTCGTCAGGTGTGGGTAATCCTGTAACGGAAATGTCGGACCATGGGCGGTATGGAATTGGTAGCGGTCTGAGGAGGCCTGCAGGAGCGATGTTGGCGTGCTTGCACCTTACACAGGATGTGTAAACATCCTCCTTCAATGTTGGCTACCAGAAATGTTGTTGGACTTGGGACAGKGTTCGAGACCAGGGTAGCAGGAGAGCTTGGAGCTGTGTCCCCGTTCCAGGACCTGAGATCATAGSGTAAAGGGAACGAAGAGGCAATTTGGGGGATACATTACTGGGCCCTGTCCCAGTTTGAGGGACAAGGCCTGCTTGACATGGCTTCTATGTCTAACTCAACTGCTATGAGCAAGCAGGGAGGATAGAGTCACAATCAGTGGAGTCCTGTCTGGAGAGGGCATCTGGTTTGGAGATCTTAGACCCAGTAAGATAAGAGAAGTTGAACCTGGTGAAGAACAGCGACCACCAGGCCTGGCGGAAGTTGAGCCTCTTGGCGCCTCATAGGTATTCAAGGTTCTTGTGGTTGGTCCAGACCAGGAACGGAACCTCTGATCCCTCTAACCAATGTCTCCATTCCTGCAGGGCCCGCTTGATGACTAGGAGCTCTCTGTCACCAAAGCCATAGTTTGCTTCAGCAGGGGTTAAGCGGTGTGAAAAGAAGGGGCAGGGATGCAGCTTATTGTTGGGAGCAGACCTCTGGGAGAATACATCTTCTACGTCTGTGCTGGAGGCATCAACTTCTATGACAAACTGATGTGACGGATCCAGGGTGGTGAGAATAGGGGCAGGTGAACAAGAAAAGGTGAACCATTTCTTGAGTTCCAAGAAGGTTTTCTCRGTGTTCTGATACCAACAGAACCGTGTCTTGGGAGAGGTCAGGGCTGTTAAGGGGCAGCAATGGAACTCCAGATGAAGTCGCGGTAAAAGTTCGCAAATCCCAGGAACTTCTGAAGTTCCTGCCATGAGGTTTACGGTCTGAACCTGAGTCGATTAATGCCTGTACCAGGTGGGGCTGCTGTTCGTGGAGGAGGAAGATGGAGAGTAGCCAATGCTGGTCTGGGAGTCTTTTTGAAGTCGCACCCTTTAACACTCTCAGTTGAAATAAAAGGCTCCCCGTTGTGATAGAAACAGGCCCCTTCCACCCTTCTTTGCGTCATTGTCGCTCCTCAGGGGAGATGCGGGTCCTGCCCAGTTGCATGGCCTCCTCATTTGTAGGCTCAAGGTGAAGGGGGTGACTTTGAGTGGTGATGTTCTGGCTGATCTCCGAAGACGGAGACAAGAATCCACTTGGCCACCCAGGAGCGAGGAGGGGAGTTCCCGGGAGACTAGTTCATCTTTAAGTGCTTCTGACAGACAATAAAAAGAACATGTCGGTGCTTGAGCGTTCCATCCACTTGAGAGAGCCAGTCCAGAATTCTGCTGTGACATAAGCGATCAAACACCCTTCTCATTTCCTGGGAAACAAGGGTCATGGGCTTCCCAGAGTGCCGTACTCCACTCTCTGGCTCTTCCTGAGAGGAACGTGATCACATATGCTACATCGTACTGTTCTGAAGTGAAGGTGGAGGTCTGCAGCTCAAAAATCATTTCGTGGGAAAGGACACAAAATGGGCTAGGGAAAACAAAAGCACATGGGGAAGGTGACAGCGTGGGGAAGAGTGGCAGACTGGACATGAATCATGACAATGCTTAGATAGTTTTTTCTTAATTTATGGTGGTCATTTGTTTTGTCTCAGCTAGACAGCTCATTAGGTGTCTTAGTGAGCTGGTTAGTTTTGTTAATTTATGTTGTTAATTTATGTTGTACATATGTGGAACCTTTGTCCAGAAGGAACATTGTTTCATTTCACTGTRTACTGAAAGGTACATGATTGAAATGACAATAAAAAACGACTTGAATTGACTTAAACCGGGAGATCTAGGCTTAAGGCTCTTCTGCTATATACCTCACAGTGTATACTCATACTGTAGGTCACCTGTTAGCTTCAGGGCGTGCTCAGTTACTCTCACTATCACATATTCTGGCATCACAGACAGACCCAGTTTCATTGTCACTTTCATGCTGTTCATTGCACAATTACTACTATTTGCACTATTGTCACTTTGCCAGACATGAAGTTGCACATTAAGGTTGCACTGCAATTAACTAATTTCTCTTGTTAGTTCCCTTTTTAACTTTTTTAAAAGCATTTATATACTATATACAGTGTATATATATAAACTTTTTTGTTATGAGCATTGCACTAGTAACTTCTGGTCAGTTCTCACATTACCCTGTGTTCCCTGTATACTCTATTGCTGCTGAATATCTTGATTTTCCTTCCGGGATCTATCCATCCATCCATCCACCCATCCAGCCATTATGAAAACCCTGGAACTTAAGTGCAGTGTTAAATGTGACATAGACAACACCAAGGTGCAACATGACCAGCACTTACATGAGAGCCTGTCTATTGACAGTCTATTCTTGCTGTGTTTTTCAGGGCTTGTTCAGACAGTATCGGTCATCGGGCCAGTGTTCGGCTATCTGCTTGGATCTCTTTGTGCAAAGTTATATGTGGACATTGGATTTGTCAACATGGGTGAGTGGAAGTGGGTTCTCATGTTGATGAATCAAATTGTGAATTTTTGTATTTTTATTTAAAAATTTCTAATAACAACTGAAAAGTTTGAGTATTGTTGACTCTTAAGGTCTAAAGGAATACACAGAGCTTAATTATCTTGATTAGTTGATGAACACTTCACTATCTTGTGCCTGTATTTTGCATTCCTAAACTCTCTGGCTGAGTTTGTCTGTGATGCCAAGAATGTTACACTGTATGACTGTCTGATTCTGTCTGTATTCCCACTATGTTCCTCATCTTCCGTTTGGCACAAAACAATATACTGCATTCTACTGTTTAACACACTTCCTCATTCAGAGGAGCGTTTTGTGTCTGAGTGACATAATTACTCAGGATTTCAAGGTTGTTCTCTTGCACATGACACTGAGAGCTGCATCAAGAACTCCAGACATTAGTCTTAAAACAGTAGTTTGTCAGAGAAGGGTGATGCAGGCATGGCGTAATTGCAGACGTTAAGACTTTAATAACAAAACATACAACTGTGAACCCAACCAGAACAGAAGAACTGTGATTAACTAGGGAGGAAATAAACAGCGATACACAAATACAACAGCACAGTCATTAACAGATGAAACAAAGACATATTCAAGACCAGGCCTATTTATACACAAACTAATCCGACTAATCTAAGGTCAGGTGACTGTAAATGAGATGACATAATTAGTGAGAAGCATGCTGGGAAGTAAGGTCCGGAAACACATGTCAAGATATGACGTTCATGTGTTCATGTGCACAGAGCGCCATCCAGGGGTTATCCCTAACATATYGCCGCACAAGTCATTTATTGCAATTTATTTTGTACGTTTATATGCATAGTCCAGAACTTATGTAGAGTTGCCAATAATGTAAGTATTTATTTTAAAAATATTTCTGAGGTGATAAATAAATAATTATGGCCTTTTACATGTTCATAGAACGTCCGTTTGTTCAATAAATTATGTTTGTTATTAATGTATGCAATTATATTTAATAGTCTACCTACTTATATGCCAGTTTGGTCAACTTTCATATTTTACCTGAAKGGAAATTCAGCCCTTAATTTAAATATGTTGATCTTTGATTCATCTTAAATGCAGTTAGAGATAAAACACAAAAAGAAGGAACACTCTAGCAGATATTTATCTTATCTTTGGTCAAATGCTTAAGAAAAGTGAGAGGCATAAAAAATTACAATAAAAATATTCACAAATAAAGTTTCCTGGTTTCTCTCCCCTGTGCCTTTGCGCTGCACTGCAATACATGAGAGGCATTGGTTATGTTCTGTTACAGTGGCTAAGCACTACACAGTCAGTATTAATATTTGGAGAGCTTGCCTGGGCTGGCCGGATCCCAGTGTACCAGACTATAACCATGAGGGTTAAAGGTTCTTTTGTCTGCATTATGTTTAACTTATTTGTTAACATGGCAGCATGTTTTGTAAGTATATATTATGCACATACGTATAGGGGCTGTGACCAGAGCTGTCCAGGTGCTGAAACACCAGCTAAACATTTACTTAGATCTTTACGCTAGTTCACCAGTATGGTAGTATGATGCCCCAGTTTCGAATTCCCTCTTTTTCATCAGCCACAAAATGTTTCTAAAAATATTCAGTTTAGAAATAACGGATGCCACGCCTGGCATATCTTAACTTTAGCAGATAAAAGTCTAATTTATTTCTCAGTAGATATTTCTTTTTGTCAGTGCTCACAGATACACATTGTCAAACTGAGGTTTAAAAGAAAAGTGTACAATGATAATAAGTTTAAACAAATAACTTAATAATAATTAGTACAGCTATTGCGGAGGAGTAAAAACAATTTGGTTAATTTTGGGTGAAGGCAGAAAGTTTCTTGCCAGTCTGTAAGACTCAGACAGTGTTATAATCGTTTGGGTTTGTCCTGTGCCAGATATCACATGTAACCAAAACATGATCAATTCTAAATTTAGAGACTGTAAATAGTCTAAGCAAATCGGTCATGTGTAAAAGTTAGTACCCCCTCTTTTTGGAACGGCAATTATCCTAATCTGCATGTCATTGGATGTAGAACATCCAGAATAGTCACCATTTGAATGACTGTACAACTAATTTATTTAAAACAAGGGAGTTCTCTGGACAGAGTTTAAAAGTAATAGCTTAAAAGGACAACTATCGTAATCTCCATATCTGAAGATCCATTCATAGAAACCTTTATGCAAAAAAAAACCTTTATGCAGATCCACATGGGTTTCCTTTAGAATGAATGAAACAGTCAGTGCAACTCTGCTAATCTGTTTTTTTTCTCCATAATCTTTTAAAACTGGAACCTTCCACTAACACAGAATCCAGACTGTACATATATACTGTAAATCCACACTATTAAAATCCGCCTACTATTTTAATAGTGTGGATTTTAGTAGGCCGTCATATTTTATTTCTAAACTATGCTGGACCTAAAATGAAAAGTCCTGTACAGAGGTAAAACTCTGTGCTRTTCTGAATTTTGTGTATTTCGCGTTCACCATCCAGTATAAGAGGTTTTTTTACTAATTTAAAGTGGTGACTTGCTGCCAGGTAGTAGACGAGGTCTTATTCTGCTTAATTGATGGTGAGGTTTTGATGGTGAGGTTTTCCATTCCTTAGCTGCATATTTTCTTTTATCTGGTGTAGGTTTTCTGTTCACTTATACATTAGTGTGCTCTGTGTCTTTAGACTCTTGGGAGAGGATTTTGAATGTCTGTAGGCAAGACTTAGGGGAGAATAGGGAAGAACCTGGGATTTTGGCCATTTTCCTGCCCAGGAGTTTCTTATGCAGACTGATAAAAGACTGATGCTTGATAAAAAWGACCCACAAAGCAATCAGGTTATGGATGATACACCCGGGTGCAGCTATGTCTCATCTGCAGCAACAAGCAGCAACCTTAGCTTGTAAATCTGCAGCAACCTTAGCTTGTAAACAAATGGGGTGCTCTGTTCTGTCAGCAGCCCCACATAGCTAAACAGGAGAACTGGTTCCCAGTTTGTGTTTTTCTCCACCATGTTCTTGTTCCCAGACGTATGCGGGCTAGGTGCACCTCCATGTCRATTTTGGCACAGGGTGTCACCAGGAGGTCACACCCTTGGGTGAGTATGTTCACTTCTACTTCGGTGTCRGAGCTGCCCCCTTCCTCATCAGAGGCCCAGCATTTGTAGYATGCTGATTGCTAGCGCCTTGGTGAAGACTTCCTCTTCCTTTGACTGGTTGCCAAAGCCACTCAAGGTACCTGTGAGTCAGAGATCAGACCTGTGCATATCAACAAGTTGCCTTCTTGGATCCAGACCTCAGCAGAGAGAACTTCACAGAAACCCCCATAGATTCATGGTATCGGGAGGCTCCCTGCCAGCAGGGCTGTAACAGCTGTCTCATCGAAGGTCACCTGAATGGTGCGAGCTCATGGGGGCACCAGTGAGTGGAGCCTACAGGTTCCCTGTGATAACCAGGTCTTTTTCACCTGTTGTTATTTGGGTTCGATGGGCTTTGGTTCATCCACTTGACTTGTTTTTCTCCAAACTGAATTTAGAGTCTCCGATTGGAAAAATGCTTTCCATGGTTAGATTTTTGGGCCTGAATATTGAAGGTGGTCATGGCTTTCAACGTTTCTTTGCACTGGGACCCTTACTGCCATTGTTTTTTTTTTTCCATTTTTCCCACTGGTCTTCCACTGGTCTCTTAAGAAATACTCTTTCTGGAGATGCAGCACCAGCCCAGTCCCTTTCTKTAATCGAGCACCACAGCCACATGGCTGTTGTTACTCCAACACATTAAGGGTGATAAAGTGGCCAAGGGTCAAGAAAATCGGTAAAAAATGTATACTGTGTCTGTGGTTCTGTGTTTGAGGACAGTCACCACAACATTTAGACAAATGTGAGTCCATCTATCCAGCAGCTTATGCAGGGATCGCAAACACACCAGCAAATCCACATCGACTAATCCAGTGTGGGGAATTTTCTTGCCTAGGCATCAAACACCTTTTTACGTCTTCAGAGCCGGGCCTGACTTCCCAGCGCTGGCAAAGGAAAAATATGCCGTCACAACCCATATTTACTGTATTTCATATGGCATGTTTGTAATTTGTGAGATAAAAATCTATATAAATATCATGAACAGCTAATATATTAGGATTCAATTATTACTAGCTCTAATGATAATATTACCAAATGTACGGTAGAATTGATAAACATTTATAAGTGGATCTTAATTATTGATACCTGTATGTATGATCTTTTTATAGAGAGTATTACAATCACACCAGGAGATGCTCGCTGGGTGGGCGCATGGTGGCTGGGCTACCTCATAGCAGGGCTCGTCACACTGCTGTCAGCTGTGCCCTTGTGGTTCATGCCCAAGTCTCTGCCTGTGTTAGAGGGTCAGTTGTCCAAGTGCTCCCATGAGCAGACCAACTTTATCAAGGACTCGCATGCCATGCACCACAAATGTCAGGCAGATGAGGCTACCGGCTTTGTAGAACTGGCCAAAGGTAGTCATCGATCAAGCCAAGCATTTTTCTGTCTAAAACATTCATGCTATTTTCTGTTGTAAAAAATGACTATTTGACTGTGTTTTGCAGATTTTCTGCCGACACTGAGGTCACTCCTGGGGAACCCTGTGTACATTTTGTACCTGTGTGTAACAGTCATCCAGTTTAATTCGTTGATAGGCATGGTCACGTATAAACCAAAATACATTGAGCAACATTACGGCCAATCAGCATCCAACGCCAACTTTTTGATGGGTAAGTCGATTCTGGAAACCAATACATTAATGAACTGGTGGTGGAGGTGGTGGAGGTGGTGCAAGCCACTGTATTTAAGTTACAATCTGTGTTTAAATCTCAACACGGCCAAACTCACATGGTTGTGTCTTGAACAAGACTCTTCAGCCCAGCTGTTTTCTATTCAGTTTTAACTAGCTTTTTTTTTTATTGTGCCATCAGCCGAACAAAAAGAAACTTACTGGGTAATATGTAATACTATTTAAAATAGCTCAGTACTTTAATAAACAGGTCCACTGTACGCTTTAATACAGTAGTTCATTGCACCACCTTTTGCCTTTTACTGCTGTGGCATAATTTTCAACACTTTAAACTTCAACACATTAATTTCTGGAGATAAATGTTTGWTTTTGACCAATAGTTGGACAGCTGACAGGGTTATGGTGAGGTTTTTTGATCAGTTGATTGATAATTGCTAGTTTAAAAGATTTAGGTACATAGCCCATGCAAAGGAAAGAATCGCTTTTTCCTTGCCACCGTCGCCCTCGGCTCGCTCATCAGGGACAATCTTATCATTTCGATTCATACACATCGCATACAAACTTACTTCTTTTTATTGTGTAAAGCTGCTTTGCGACAATGTCAATTGTTAAAAGCGCTATATAAATAAAATTGACTTGACTTGACTTGACTGGCTTTCTGAAAAAAAATCATTTGAAACGTTTCCTTCTGGTCGTATGGAATTGAGGAAATGTGTAGGCCTGGGATCTCATGTGTGTGGAGCCTGCATGTGTAATCTGTGCGTTCTGGGCTTCCACTGGGAAATTCCTTTGGGTTCTTTATACCATATATATATATATATATATATATAAGGAATGTCCAAAGACATGTGATGTAGCGTAAGTGGCAATTCAAAATCGTCCGCAGTGTATAATTGTGTGTGTGAGAAAGGCGAAGGTTAAACAAGGACTGAGATGAGAAACACCGGACAAATGACTCGGAAACATGAAGTGCATCAGTAGGTCAAAGTTCGACTTTTTCCCCTTTTCTTTGTAATTAGAGWGAAGTATTTACAGAAGACTCTCAGTGCTGGAGAAAAACTGCATGTAAATGTAATTCTGGGGCATTTATCTCTCTTAAACACAAAAGAGCAAGAGCGTCCTTTCTCTTTTACTGTTCCTGCATATTTCACACTTGTGTTGAAAAAGTCAAAGTGATGGAGAAGTGACGAGTCCAGAATATTCTACTGCAAAAACTGCACACAGTGTCATGGAGCAACTTGGCTCATATCTGGTTCTGATGGTTTAGATTCTGGAAGCGTTTAGGTGGAGAAAACGCACATGTTAATCCTACCGATCCCAAATACTAGCAGATAGACAAAAGGAATTGTGGGTAACATAGGAAACACATGATTAAAACAAGAACTGGTGATAGTGTCGCCTCACACCTCCGCGGTCCGGGTGCGATTCCCGACCTCAGGGTCTGTGTGTGTGTGTGTGTGTGTGTGTGTGTGTGGAGGCTGCATGTACCCTGCCTGGGTGATCACCTCCACGGCCACGTGACCCTGTGTACAGTATAACGCGATATCGAGGATGAGTGAGTGATGATGATGATGATGATGATGATGATTAGTGATAAGGACATGGAATGGGAAAATTCTATATATAATGTTTTTTATAAAATGTATATCAGTTTAATTGAGGTGTTGTTTTTGGAGGTGTTTGGAATCAGTAACTATGGGGTCTAAACAGCTGCAGACTGACGCCGATTATTCTTACTTTCTTAAAAGCAAAAGCAGAAAACATCCGGCCAGCTCAAACATATTAGCGACTGACCGCGCGGTTTTACAAAACATCCCCTTTTTGTGCCTTGCTGTCGCCTGCACGTGCTGCTTCTCGCGCCGCTTCAGACCAGAGCAGACCTCTGTTTCACGTGACAGGAAATGCTCTTGTGTGTTGACATTTAGCCTGGATGAAGGATTGAAAGATTTCTCTTTTCCTCATTCAGCACCGCAGTGTTTGTATTGATCGATAATGCTGTTCTCCTTTCCAGGAGTGATCAACATCCCAGCTGTGGCCTTAGGCATGTTCTCGGGGGGCGTGTTGATGAAGAAGTTCAAGTTGGGCATCATGGGAGCTGCCACGTTTGCCCTGGGAACATCTCTCGTGGGCTACTTCCTGTCGTTCTTCTTCTTTGCATTAGGGTGTGAGAATGCCAGAGTGGCTGGTGTTACTGTGTCTTATGATGGGTACGTCATTTAATCTCCTCCATCTTCCAGACTGAATGTGAACAATGCACCAGTCACAGGTTTCACTGAGCTGAACACTACATCACACTGCATGTACACATCCTATACAGACTGGGTGAACGCTGATGTTTTAGCATGTTTAAAGACGGAACACTAGTGTTAGATATTGTGCATTACATATTCATGCTGCAATCATGCGGTTTTATACTAAACATTATACGTTTCTATAGGCGTGGCTCTAACAGTAGTAGTTCTGGCTGTACAAGAAATAATATGTTTAAGTTATTGCATTGTGGTACAACTGTTTCCACAATGAACAAGAAGGTGTGGATGGGAATTCCTTTCCTTGGACACGTACATGTTGTACTGTTGTGTTATGTTGAGGACATCATCAGGACATCATCAGGACATCATCAGGACATCATCAGGACATCATCAGGCGCTCGGGGTTCTGTGGAACGTGTGCTGGGATTTATTTAGTTCCCTCCAGTCGCTGCTTTAAATCAAATACACTGCAAGAACATAATCATAATACACTGATCAAAGCCTGAACTACAACAATGCCGTGTGTGTGTGTGTGTGTGTGTGTGTGTGTGTATACCCCCTGAACAGATTAGAAAGCATTTCCATCGAGGAGAGCTCAGTGTTTGTGAGCTGTAACTCGGACTGCGTGTGCTCAGAGACTGAATGGGACCCGGTGTGTGGCGAGGACGGTCTCACGTACGTCTCCGCCTGCCTGGCTGGGTGCCGGATGTCTCGTGGCTCTGGCGTGGACATGGTAAGACAGACCTACAATGCGTGTGTGTGTGTGTGTGTGTGAAGAAAACACCCTTTATTACATAAATAGTGGAAATAAAGTGGAATTCTGTCAGTGTCTTATCAGTATTTTTGCACTGTCATTGATGTCATTTTTTTAATTCTTATAACTTTGTGATAAAAGTTTGTAAATAAAAGTTTGTTTATGATGAAGCATAAATGAATGCAGGAATTTACTATGATGAAAAAAATCACAAAAGAATCTGATCTGTCAAATTGCGCGTGAACGAATGACTTGTACTTTCCATATAAGGAACTAATCCATGACAACTCTTAAGGTGAACATAAAGCTGATAATAAATCTGCAGCTTTTGTCGTGTACACGGTAAAAACTAACTCGGAGGACCTTTTACCCGCTACTTGATTTACTACATGGATGATGCAAGTTAAAAATACTAATTAACTGATTTACAAGGACAATGAAGCCAACCTTGAAAGACAAGTAATGGAAATTGCGATCACTGGTGTCTGAGCTGCCCCCTGCATTTGACCACTGGATGGATACTGTGGTGGACGGAACAAAAGTCCTGGTGGGAACGGATATCACGAGCTGCTGTGCTTTGCTGATGTGTAGAATACTGTATACGCCATCAACCTGAGCTACTGCACGTGACTGATGTGGGCTTCTCCATATCGAGCTTAGTCTCTTGGAATGTTCCATCACATGCTACTGTACGTGGCTTGTGACTGTTATATTTATGGAGATTTGATAAACTTTGCTGTGATTTTGCTGTGCAAAATGTATTATGTTTACTTTTGCCTAATGAGGACCAGCTGAAATTTTTTCTATTTGCAAGATTTAAATATAATTTGTTCACAATTGAAAATTAAAAAAAAAAGTTGATTGCACAGAAATAATGGTTGAACTAATGGCTTTTTTTTCAATCTATTACATTTAACCAAAAACAAAAAAAAACCTAGACTATATATACAATTGTTTTAAAATAATATGGTAACGCCATTTGGAGCAAAATATTTTTATGTTATTATCAACTTAAAAACATGCCCTTTGTCCAACAGTTAATAAGTAAGAGGAAATTAAAATAGACTTTTACTGAAGAGGAAAAGCTAATTCCCCCAATGCAATCTAGCTTGTTAGTTCATAATATCATTTCAAATGAAGTTGTCATAACTCCAAAAGACTCATGCAAAATGTTGCGTTCATTTCTTTTTAGAGTGTAAAACATAAAACCATAATACATGTCTGACTTTTAACCAAAGTGAAAAAACATAAACTGTATTGAAAAAAAAAACAAAAAACAAAAAAGCCAGGATGAGCGGTGTCTCTGGTGTCCAGGTGAAGAGATACAGTGTATRTATCGTTATATTGTTATTTACATTGTTTTAATATAACACTTCACATATCGGTTTTACTGCCTCTCCCGTGATTGTGTTAACCTTGTTTGACCTTTGTGTGTACGTGTTGTCCAGACGTTTGAGCAGTGCAGCTGTGTGGCGGCGGGAAACCTCACCGCCTCCGTGGGACAGTGTGGACATGGGGACGGTTGTCAGCGAGTCTTCCCCTATTTCCTGGCTTTGTCCGTCATCACTTCCTTCATCATCTCTCTGGGTGGAACGCCAGGCTACATGCTGCTGATCAGGTGCGCGATCAGACTCGGGCTCCGCCCACACACACCGTAGAGTCACTCTGGAGTCGGTGCGAGTGTGAGTGTGAGTGTGAGTCGGCTCTGTGCTGATCTAAGTACATTTCTTTGCACTTCAGATGCATCAGACCGGAGCTGAAGTCTCTGGCTTTAGGATTTCACACCCTGATCACACGCACTCTGGGTAAGCGTTCATTGACCAAATTGTTGAGTTTTGCTGAAGCAGGTTTACATCCTTACTTGTAGCGTTGATACTCACTTGTTCTTGTGAAATTTGTCCCCCAGCTGGGATTCCGTCTCCAATATACTACGGAGCGCTCATCGACACCACGTGTCTGAAGTGGAGCCAGAAGACGTGTGGAGGAAGAGGAGCATGCAGACTCTACAACACTGCTGCATACAGGTGACGATGCTTCACACACGCAGGAGCTCCGGCTGGTTTATAACGACTCGCGTGAAACCAAAACACCGTAGACACACGGTCTAGTCATGAAGCAGTCCGAAAATGATTTTAATGTTTTATATCAAGTTATCACACATCAGCCAAACCCAGTGATGACACATTTCGCCGTGTTTCAGTCTGGACAAAATTTAAACACCGAAAGCAGATGTCTGTCACTTTGGCTCAATATTTAGTCCACCGTACTGCATACGTGTTACCATCAGAGGGACAACCCATGTGTGAGATGTTTTGGAGATTGAGGTGGTTTGGACGTGTTCAGAGGAGAGATTGTGAGTGTGTCTGTAGAAGGATGCTGAGGTTGGAAGACCAAGGAGGAGACTTATGGCTGCGGGTGAGAGAGGACATGAAGGTAGTTGGTGTGAGAGAAGAGGATGCAGAGGACAGGGTGGGATGGAGGCAGACGATTCTCTGTGGCGACCCCTGAAAGACGAGGAAGAAGAACTACAGGACACGCTCGTCACCCCAAGCTCTGTTATTGATAGACAGCAAAAAAACGACATGAAGCTTTGACAAATTCAGGTGGTTCATTTTGAKCCACTCCAGTGTAGCTTCGGTTGTTGTCGTCCTGTTGGAAGGTGAAGCTGTGCTACAGTCCCGAGACTCTCGGTTAGCTTATCTGGGTACGTTTGGCGCAGAACTAAAAGCCTTCCCATGTTGCATTACTTATTACTTATTTAGTTTTAAATCAGACCAGAGAAACATTTCGCAAGGGCAGCGATTTCTGCTGAAAAACAAGTCCAGCAAAAAGTTCTTTGTCCATCTCACAAAATAAGGTCCAAACCTCTGTCTCKGTGTCTTTTTGCCATTAAGCTTCATTCCACTCACACTGAGCTACTGTGTATAAAGTCGTGATATATAATCCCGGTCCGTTAACCTGTGTGGAAACGTGAACACGTGTACACGTCGCTGTATCGAATGTAGTCTGCTGTGATCTTTCAGGATGGCATATCTGGGCCTGACGCTGGGCCTCAGGACTGCTTCCTTCTTCGTCTGTGCGCTGGGACTGCTGGTCCTACAGCGGCATCTCAGGAGGGAGAAGACCAGCGCGCTCTCCAATGGAAGCCCCGCCGCTGAACTGCAAGCTCTGAGACGAGAGGAGGCCAGCGGCGGGTTAGATCGCTCACCACGGAGCTCGCACTACGACCCCGAGAGGGAGACGCGCTTGTGACCGTGCGGTTTACTGGAGACGATCAAATGAACACCATCAGCTGATCAGCGGCAGAACGTCGCCATTCTGACGTCGGAATGAGTCACTGAATGAATGAGTCACGCTTGTAGGAATAAAGAAATCCGGGGAAGATTTTTTTCATTTTTAAAAAGATCTCTCTCTCAATGTTGTTAACTGTGGAAAAGCTTACTTTCTAACAAGAGAAGAAGAAAAAAGTCTTATTTTTGTCTGTATTTTTCTAATTACCAAATTGAATATACTGCTGTATGGCGGGACGACTGGGAATAATTAAAATCATTTGGAGCACACTCCGTTATCATTAGTTAATCCATGTTAAACTCATGCACAC
>QMIH01001406.1:107437-119755 GCA_003987875.1 Clarias batrachus
GTGGAACTTTACAAGCTCATCACTCTGTACAGCAGAACTGATCTTAAGCAGATGGATTTACTGTTGGCAGTCAACGACAACCGACTTGAGATGATCAGCATTAGACTCCGCCCACTGAGTGATGGGTGATTGACAGTAGTGGCCACGGCATAGACAGACAGACAGACAGATAGATGTAATGATAGAAATCATGAAATAAAGCTATAAACTAAAAATCATATAAAGCAAATAAATTACTTCAAAATATTTGTCAATTTCAACATCAAATTAAATTTAATGACACGTTTCATTAAAATATTCACCATTTATTGATGTATTTAAGTGCATATTTATGGATTCAACATTGTCACATTCCACCCCATTTTTAACTGCTGAAAGAAAACCTGGCATAAATAACGTCACAGAGAGAATAAAAATAACAACAAAACGTGACCGAGTGTCTGGATCCATTTCCTRCGTTGGTCTTGAGTGAACAGACTCGGTGCTGTGAATAACGTAACTAACTAAACACGKGACTGACGTGACGTGGACGTGATCAGGTTTATTACAGGTGCAACGTGACCAGCTCAAACAGATATCGAAATAATAAACACAATTATTGCAAAGAGGATTTCTCTCCTGCACTGACCGACTAACAGAGTCACTTATAGATCACAAACTTGTACCAAAATGGTGATACGACATCCAGCAACTTTATTCTTGTACAAACATATTGTGTAAAMTTGCTTATGTAGCGCTGACTGTTTTATGAGCGTAACAGAGAAAAAGGTCGAAATTACATAGCTGCACAGCTCAGCTCCGTAAAATCACTTAACCCTTCTTATGTTAATCTCACATATRCACTCACTGGCCACTTCATTAGGTACACCTGGTCACCTGCACTTTAACACCAAGCTCTAATCAGCCAATCTGAACACAGGACACGTGGAACCCTGAACCAGATGTTCTACAGCAGCAGAAGACAACATCGGGTGTGGCTCCCGTCAGGTAACGACAGACTGGACATAAATCTCCTGGTCTGATGAGACGCCATTTCTGCTGCGACATTCAGATGGTGTAAACCACATGAAAGCATGGATCCATCCGGCCGTGTATCAGCGGCTCAGCCTGGTGGTGGTGGTGATGTAATGGTGTGTGTGTGTGTGTGTGTGTTTGGTTTCTTGAACATGACAGTGAGGTCACTGAACTCACACGGCCTCCACACTCACCTGATCTCAGTCCAGTAGAGCGAGCGTCTGTGACGTGGTGGACCGGGAGAGTCGCGTCACACACACACACACACACACACACACACACACACGTGACATCATGTCAATATGCAGCAAGACCTCTCAGGAACGTTTCGATTCTGTACCATGAAGAATGAATCCAGTTCTGAATGTAAAAGTGGTCCAACCACGTACTCGCTAGGTGTACCTAATGAAGTGGCCAGTGAATGTACAGTACAATCCTGCAGCACAAATAGGCACCAGATGTTTCTTTTATAAACATCTGCATTATTGAATCGGTACAAAATAGACTTTTTTTTTTTTTTTTTTCAATTTCCAAATATTGTTTGTACAATAAAAAAATAAATGTGTCAGGAAAACGTGGGTGTCAATAATTAAAACGTCAAATCACACCAGTTTTTGACAAAAGGTCTACTGCAGTGAGCCGAGGCAGTTCCTCCAAGACACTCAACAAACCCACGTACTGATTTCTGTATAAAAACTGAGGCACTTTACAAACCCAACATGGACTTTATTAATGACCGTCTGCGGCTCTTTATATCACCGTCACTATTAAACAGAGAAACATTCACGTATTGCTGGAGGCATCTATGATGAAAGGATTTCTTGGTCATGTGCTAAAGACAGATCTACAGTACATGTTTATAAATCGACATATTTATCAAATATAAAAAGTAAATTGTAAAAGAGTGCAGATTCACTGCGTTATTGCTGTAAAACACCTAAACATCTGCGCTGCTTTACAACCTGCCATGTGCAACCCTGGGGCGGAGGAAATGCCCCCGGCTGCACCGGGACAGCGGCTCAGACATCTTTCTTATCTTCAGTCTCGTTCAGACGCTACGATAAAAACAAGAAAAAACTGGGTTAGAACACACGAGCCGCACCGTCTCACAGCCTCGCAACACTGGAACTCTCAACACATTCACTTACTACATTCCAGCTACGCTCAAATGTCAATGTGTGTGTGTGTGTGTGTCTGCTATTAGTGAGAAACTCTTAAAACTCTTCAAGATGAGAATCTAAGGATGAATCGAGGTGGAAAATGCCGGAGACTAAAGGAAATAAAGGTTTCGTTCTGCCTCTAGTCCGGAGCACAAAGCCGTGACTATTCCCGCTTCAAACAGTAACGCGATTCATCAACAGTTTGGAAATAATCACCTGCAGTTTCATTTGGTTTTGAAGTAAAAGATCGTAGTCTTTGGCCAGAGCTTCGCTGTGCTTTTTAAGGGCTTCTGCTTCTGATTTGGAAGTGTTCAGAGCTGTGAAGTCAGAAACAGTCAGAGTACAACATTCAACATTCACTTCTACAAACCGCCATACACTTACATGCAAGGACCTTTATGTGGGAGATGAAAGGAAACATTGTGTAGGAAAACGGAAGTGTTGCATTAGAAACGCTTGTAGAGGAAGTTCAAGAATCTTATTCAAGAATTTATAAGAAATTTCGTTGTTGATTTCATCTTTAGAATTAACTTGCATTCTGTGTAAGAATAACCTGCATGTGCTTTAAGAGACGAGTGTATTCATTAAATATCCTCTCTCTCCATACACACAGTGTGTTTCGGTCGACCTGGGCAGAGATTTCATTCGGACTTGGTGCGAGTTATTTACTTGTCCCATGTGATCTTATTGCAATGCTCTGATTTTGTATTAAGTACGTCTTGAATTTATAAAGTGGACAGAGCGTCACTGATGTCATGTTTAATCTCTTTCTCCAGGTGTGAAGGTCATCAGTAAACCCAGGTGTCATTAGGACGGGTTTCTCATCGCCTGTTTGTGCCGTACGTTAGTTACAGCTTCACTATGCACATTAGTTTAACTTGTTTATTTTCTGGCTGTTTAACGAGTGGATAATCCTCCCAACAATTTCAACATGATCTCTACGATCCAGGAAGGGCCGGTGTGTCTGCGCGCGCGTGTGTGTGTGTGTGTGTGTGTGTGTGTGTGTGTGTGTCGGTGTGTGTGGGGCGGGCACAGTGTCAAATTAAGAGATTTGACAGAGGGAGAGAGGGAGATGTTGATTATAAGAGACGAGCACTAAGACGCAGCAGGGGACTCTTATTTTGAGGCAGGGGAGACGATTACCCATAATTCCCGCAGCGCAAGAGAGAGAGAAATCATTGACTCAGTTGTGATCACTTGCCGCTCGGTGTCGCATTCATATTCATGATACATGATACTCGGCGCTCGTAAACTAATACTTGCTCGGTTTCCGATTCAAAATTGATTCAAAATCTTTGCTTGTTTTGCAGAACACTCGTAAACCAGGTTACTCGCAATCCGAGGTTCCACTGTAACAGACTTTTTGTTGTTGTTGAAAGCAAACAGTCCTTTCCTAGAAACACACCTTTTACAGTACGCATGGATATTTCATTTGTTTGTTGTTGTTGTTGTTATTGTTGTTGTTGCATAGCGCACTGGGTTATACAGTACGTCATGTTTTCACTACTAAAATAGAAAAATGTTTTTTCTAAAGATTGTCTTTTTATTTTATACACCTTGGCCAATCCCGCCGCCTTGTTCTGTTTGTTGTATTTGACTAAAGTGTGCATTATGGGGATCAGCTAACCTTCAGCAGATGTCTTCAGCTCCTGTGTGAGTTCAGAAACCTCGCTCCTGAGACGTTTGTTCTCCTTCACACTCGTCTCGTCTCCCGTGTGATCCTTCAAAGCCTAGAGCCGGGAGGAAACATTGTCTCAGTCATACATCATCATCATCATAATCCACACAGTCGGCATATGCATGCATGTGAGAAGGCAAGCAGTGCTCCTGATCATGTCGTTGAAAAGATGCTTAGCAAAAAAAAAAGTATTCATCATAGAGACTCGCTGTCTCGTGGGCTTTTCAGGGCAGTGTAGTGGACACGCGTTTCCTCCAGAGCGGTTTCGACAAGTTTATGAGACTACAGGAAGACGCCAGCAGTGAAATCACTCACGCCTTCTCTTACAGATCACTGGAGCTCCGTTCCTCCAGCGCCATTAAACTCCGCACCTCTTCTCTGTATAAACTGAAACTGTAACTGAAAGTTGGCACAATTATGACCCCCCCCTCCATATGTGAAATAAAACTTAGTTTTAWTTAAAWCTATTTATTACCCATAATCACGTGTGATACTCATGTACAGTTACAGCACTTTATCTCTGTTAGCACACGGCGAGTTTTATTTCTCACACTCGACCATGCCTATGATCCGACTCATTTGATTTTACGCCACATTCGTGCTGCAGTCTAACACAGCTGTAAACTCTGCTCCTCACATCTATAGCTTTTATTATTTTTATTTGCTTTTCCTGTAATTGTAATTGTGTTCATCTGGCTCCTTTCTTTTCCAAACAGTGAGCAATTCTAACAAGGTAAAACTATTTCCCTTTGGGATTAATAACTTCTGAAAAGCCCACAACAACCATTTTTGCAGCTGGAGCTGGACATTTAATGGTCTTAATACCCTTTGGACCAGTGCAGAGTGAAATGTGTATTGCTGCTGTTGGTGTTGCACATCTTGACGGCCATCACGGTGTGTTTGGAGCACACTCCATCCCCTGCACTCATCCCCACACACCTTCTCAGCTTCTCACTTGTTACACTGACGCGATTTAAATAAATATACAAAAAGAAAAACCTGCTTGAGCTCCTCAGCCTCCTCCATGTATCTGTTGGCCGCCTGATTAGAGACCTCTATCTGAAGGCTAAGTGCTGAGTTGGTGTTCGCAGCCTCGGCAAGTTGATTGATCAGCATGATGACTCTCTGCATGACACTGCCAGTAAACACACACACACACACACACACACACACACAAAGAGAAATCAAACAGGTGGATGCAGAACTCGTATAAAGTGCCATCACAAGGGCGTGTCCATAGTGTCTTTAAAGGTATCGATGAGATTACAGCCAGAGGAGGAGGGCGAAGCCGGAGATGTACAGGTTCCTCTGAGATCTGAACAGCTTCATATGCACGTGGTCAAACGCGTTGGTGTACATCTTCGAGTCTTTACTGATGGGAGTGCTGGAATACTTCCTCACCTCCCTCACAGCATCTAGAGGACCAGACAAAGTCTCAGACCGACTGGCACACAGTCTAACACATGGGATGTTGTGGAGGAACTGCTTTCCAGGCATTTATTACAGCAGTGACAAGAAACATTCATTACACAAAAGACTGTTAAAAAAACAAACACTTTATGTACTAATATCAGATATTGTTGTTAATGTTGTTAAGATGACGGTCACTTCACACTTCACATACCCAGAAAGAGGACAATGAGGATGATGATAATCGCCAGAAACACTTTTTTCCAGATTGAAGCGACACGGTTCCAAATGTTCAGGTTGAAAATCATCTGCCATCTGCACAAGAACAGACCACACCGTGGGTAAGGGTCACACTCGTCACGCTCGTCACACTCGTCACGCTCGTCACGCTCGTGATTAAACGCTACCAACGGGAGGCTTAACACACTGATGATCTAGTTTGATTTACTAGTAAAACATTTTAAATTCTGATTAACAGTTTAATGTGATACTGGACAAACAATCTATTCAAATAAACACAAAACAACAGGAGACATACACTCTATTATCTTTATTCATTCCTGAGGGAATTTTGGTTGCTCTAGCAGCAGCTGAAGGCCGATTAATAATAAGACAGAGTTAGAAATTAAACATACAGTAACACATTCAAAGACCAGTGTAGGAGCAGGTGCAGAACACACCCTCACACACCCTCACACACCCTCACACACCCTCACACACCCTCACACACCCTCACACACCCTCACACACCCTCTGGAGCATCCGGACCGTCGGTGTTCTCTCGGCTCCACTTTACCTTTGAGCGGAGATGAACGGCAGGCAGAGCAGGAGAAGCACTCCGATTTCAACATAGAGGAACAAAGCCACTGCAGTCCACTGCAAAGTCATCTTTATACACCCTGATGTGCTGTCAGAAAAAACAAGACACAGAAGAATTGTCAATTTATAGTCTACTGATTTCATAAAAGGCTTTATTAGTGCTGACAAWCGATTTTCTGTAATTAACCACAATTAATCACATTTTTATAATACAAATTTTTACATTTACTTGTATTATAAACGGACAATGTGCTGGGTCGTATGGGGGCGTGGCAACACATCAWYGGGCGGGGCTCGAACCTGGATCCTCRGACCCGAAAATCAACATCCCMGAGCCTGAGCCTCCCGAGCCGCCGCTCACGCGTCTTATATTTAATGTGTTATTGTAAAATATTTCCCCTTGAAGGTCGCTCGAGTACACGACCTCGGCACACGACCAAACTTCCATCTAGAAGCTTCTGATAATGAAACTTGCCGTTCAGCACCTGGTGATGTTTCCTCAGTCGTCTGATTATCTGCGTTAAACGTGTGTGTCGTTATCACACGCAGCCGGGTAACCGCACCGAGATTATGGGACGCCATTAGGGTCAAATTTGATCACGTGATTTCCAGATTAATCTCATGCGTTAATGTGTTAATATCGACAGCACTAGTCTCTATAACACCAGCAGCCTGATCATCATCATCATCATCATAATAATACAGTAAAAACACAATAATAACACAGTCGCCCTGATGTAGCGTATAAAAATCAGTATTTAAATTTCTTTTGCAGGAAATCAGTCATGTTGGTATTTTGATCACCATTTAAACATTCAGACATTAAAATAATCATATTTTATTGTAAATATTAGAGTAAACTATAAAGATCATTGATCACGCAGGTTTGTTGACGGTGAACTAACACCCTGCTACACCCCAGTTCCCCCTCATGTCTGTTTCTGACGCTCCCTTTTAGTTATGATGTCATCGATAGTGACATGTGTCTATTGTTAAAAGCGCTATACAAATGCAATGTCACTGAAACGAAATTACTGCCTGTAGCTTCTTTCTATTTAAAGTTCTGCATTACTTTAAATACAGATCAGATCACCAACACAGATTTGTTAGGAATGAGGTGTGTGTTACAGTCCTGATAATGTGAGTAAAGGAATGTGGAGAGTTAAGGTGGGATCCTGTGTGTGTGTGTGTGTGTGTGTGTGTGTGAGAGAGAGAGACTGTTAAATTGTACAGTGTAATATAAACTCCACATAAAGAAGATTAAACTGCAGTTCTGTTGAGATTAGTGTCGATTATAGCAGCTTCCTGTCTGCAGGTAGACACACAGAAACACACACACACACATACACACACACACACACATACACATACATACACACACACACAGACACAAACACACACACACACACACACATACACATACATACACACACACATACACATACACGCACACACACACACACACACATACACACGCACACACACACATACACACACATACACACGCACACACACACATACACACACACACACACATACACATACATACACACACACATACACATACACGCACACACACACACACACACATACACACGCACACACACACATACACACACATACACACGCACACACACACATACACACACACACACATACACAAAAACACACACACACACACACACACACATACACGCACACACACACACACGCACACACACCAGAACAAACCTGTAATACTCACTTCTCTGGTGACTGAGCTGACACACACACACACACACACACACACACAGCTCTACACACTCCTGAGACACACAGAGTCGCGGGGTTAATGAGTAGCTCTGTTTACTTCCGGGTCAGAGGGAATTTCCGCTTAAAACCAAAGTGAGACGCGCATCATGACGTCATGATACACGGAGGAGTGTGTGTGTGTGTGTGTGAGTGTGTTTTCTAAATCTTTTATAAAAAATATAATGTATTGCTAAGTTATTTCTTGATAAATGCAGTAACAGCGCGCACACACACACACACACACACACACACACTCTTACACTTCTGTGAGTCACAGGGAAGAAATGTTTAGGTTACAGAGGGGATTAAATGATGATGTGAAGTGGGGTGCCATTTTATTTTGGTAACAGCTGGTGTTACGAGCCGTTTTGTGCAGCAGCAGGGAGTCCGGGTCTACATTAAAACTACAACACAGTAACATAAACATGAACATATATTACAATATAATAAAGTGTGTGTTTCCTACGTTCGAATCAACACGTGTTTAACTCCTTAATAATCAACTGCTAGTCACGAAGTCGGTTCCCTATTTGAAATCGTTGTCATGGCAACGCTGAGTGCCGGCGAGTGTTTGATACAGAGGGGGCGTGGTCTGGCTGTTACCTGAGAGATCTCCGTGACGTTGACAGCCAGACCACGCCCCCTCTGTAAGGGAACAGCTCAGTGTCTCCCACACCTTGAATTGTGCCATTTCTCACACTTACACTGTTCTACAGTATGTTTGTTTGTGTGTGTGTGTGTGTGTGAGTGAGTGAGTGAGTGCGGACGTTTATCTTCTGCATGCTGAATTATGTTTTTAAATGAAGGTGAAAAATCCCAACTTTCCAAAATTCCAGCCTCTCTCTATCCCTCCCTCTCTCTCTCTCAGTCCTTCTGGACCAGCTGGTGAAATTCTGCATGTGTTCTTTGTGCTTAAGGATGGTGTTCACCCGAACACACCACTTTTCCCCCTCTTGTCCACAAATAAATCTAGTATCAGAGCTGCTGCAGGGGATTTAACGTCAAGTCATTTTGGTATTCCAGTGGCGTGTTGTCCTTTTAGATGTGTTTGTTTTATCAGTTTATTCAGGCATCCAAACCATTCGGTTTTTCTCATTTAGTTTGTTTAGGTGTGAATATCAGAGACGATGGTTTGAGTTCCCACGTAACAATTTGTAGGCAAATGGTGCCATTTCTTTTGCACTAACTTGTGACATATTTTTAAACTTTCAGACATGTGAGGGTGATCTAGATGAAGATCTGAATTATTCAAGTGTGACCAAATAAGGGGGGGCAAATACTTTTTCACTGTACTGTACCTTTATCTTTTCTCCCTTTCTTTCCACTATTTTTCTAAACTAGACACGGAATGGCTTTGACCTTTTCTTATTTATATATTTATTTGACAAACACCAAGAAGTTACACAATCCCAATTAAGAGACAGAACACACCCATTTCCTCATGTGTGTGTGTGTGTGTGTGTGTGTGTATAGACCAGTTCTATATTATTCTGAATTATTTCACACAGAAGAGAGAATGAGAAATGTCTGTGAAACAGTACAGTATATAGATGTTTGTTCCTGCTCCCCCTGCAGGTGACCTGARGTAATGTCCACTAAACCCTCCCTCTCGTACCCCTGAGTGAGAGAGCTTCAGTCAGTCCATCAGACAGGAAGTCAGTCATAAACACACTCGGAGCAGCAAACCATGAGCTGGGTATATAAAATACAGCACAAAAACAAGACCGTAATAAAAACAATCTTTATTTCTTTTTTCATATATAAAAGTACATATAAAAAGTATTTAGGTTTCATAGTAAGTATTTCTCATGGTTGTGTACTCATAACTCTGAAGAGCCGTAAGTCTTCTGCAGATAGTCGATAACTGCAGATGTACTTGATAAACCATTGAAGACCTTCCTCTCCGGGTGAGCAGTGACTTGCTCCAACATGTATATTAGGTGATGGTGGAAGCATGTAAACGGCGTCCCCTGCTCCAGGGCGATGTTCACCCAGTCCCACAGACACTGCAGGGGAGTGTGTTCATAGCCTGCGAACATGGCCGGATTGGCCAGGAGCCCCCGAGCTGACATCACTCCTGTAAGACAGGGCAATGTGTTCAAACATTTAGTTCAATTCAATCTTACTTGTATAGTGCTGCTTACAATGATCAAATACAACCTTCCTTTCACAGTTATATTATTTACTTAACAAAAAAATGAAGCAAAAAAAATCATGCTGGAAAGTAGCCCGCTGCTTCCTCGGTATTTAAGAGGGTAAACACTCGTAAACCAAATCGAATTTTCCCATAAGAAATCATGAAAACAAGTTATTTGTTCCACAGCCAAGCCGTAAACCAAGACTTGCTCGTTTTGCAAGTCAAAATTTATTAAAAATCTTTGCTCATCTTGCGGAACACTCGCAAACTGCGTTACTCGCAATCCGAGATTCCACTGTTCACGCTTCCTGCTGTAAAATCACTATAGAACACACACTGCTGCTTTAACACCACCTGTACACACTCCAGCCGTTTTCACTTCAGTTTTGTTGCTTGTTAGGTGGCAATACAGATGGCTATAGCTGACATCATTTACAGTGGTCATATATCCACTCAGATAAACTCATCGGCCGCTTTATTAGGAACAGTTTATCCCTTTTTTAAATTAACTGATATAGGTGGTTTAAACTGCACATGATGGTGGAGAAACTCCACATAGTCTCCATCAGACACCATGCGTCTGCACCATCATCCCTTGCTCCAAGGTGATGTTCACCCAAAGACACACATTTAAATCCTTAAATCCTCTTTGAAAATCCCCTTTATCAGGTGCAGATGTTGAGAGACGATCAGGAGGTGAATAGTGTACTGCTGAGTGGTCGGAACAGATGAGAGGGGAAATGAGGTTGCTGCTGATAATCTTTGCTGGGTGTAGCAGCAAAATATTTGTTCTTATTAACTTAATTTCTTTTAATATGAAGAAATGAGCAGAAGAAAATACTTTACACATCAGTTAATAAAACATTCTGCCCACATTTGCATTATTTTCAATAAATGTGACAAGAATTCCTAATAGTGTGTAAGATATAAGAGCCAACATTAGCACATACCATCCACGCCGGTAAGCTCACACACAGACTCCACATCTTTGGGACCTTTAATATCGCCGTTGGCGACGACCGGGATACGAAGGCTGTCCTTGATGATCTTGATGGCGTCGTAATGCACCGGGTGATGTCTCTCATCAGCCGTCCGCCCATGAACTGTGATCCATGACACCCCGGCTGCTTCCACCTTCTGACACAGATCTACAGTCTTCCTCACGTCCTTGTGAATTCTGGAATTAAACTGAACATCTAAGCAAAATAAATACACGGATTATAGAATCATGAGATTACCCGGAGTAAAAGCCTTGCTATAAATACGGGTACCTTATCTTAATGGACACTGAGTAACTGGGATTGTCCACTTGGTTCCGGACATGTCTCACCATGTCCTTTACCAGCTGTGGTTTGTTGATTAAGCACGCCCCGTAGCCTTCTGCCATGGCCCACCTGAGGATACCACACACACACGTACACACCAGGACACCAAAATCAGATTATACCCTTCAGCATCCTCGGAGATACAAAGATTTTTCTTTGGGATTTACCTTTGAGGACAGCCACAGTTCAGATCCACGCCATCTGAGAACGGGGCGACCAGACCAGCAGCGGTGGCGAGTGTCTGGGCCTCCTTCGCTGCAAACTGGATGATCAGGGGTCGGTCAGCTGGGGCAAAACAGGGCATCAGGGTGAGGCAGAAGTGTGCTGATTAAAAACAACAACAACAACGTGTTTGAGCAGACTTACAGCTGTTAGTGGTGAGCTCACTGTCTCTGGCTTTAGCAGAGCGGATGAAGTCAGCCGCCACGATCATGGGACTGAAGCAAAGGTCACAGTCGTAGCTCCTCACCAGAGACCTGAAGGCCAGCCTGCAGCACAGCGCATGACAACACATCACAACAACAACACATCACATCACATCACACAACATCACAACACAATCACAACAACAACACATGACAACAACAACAACACATGACAACAACAACAACACATGACAACAACAACACATCACATCAAATCACAACAACACATCACAGCAGAACAACATGACAACACATCATAACACATCACATCACAACAACAACACATCCCATCACAACAACAACACATCCCATCACAACAACAACACATCCCATCACAACAACAACACATCCCATCACAACAACAACACATCCCATCACAACAACAACACATCCCATCACAACAACAACACATCCCATCACAACAACAACACATCCCATCACAACAACAACACATCCCATCACAACAACAACACATCCCATCACAACAACAACACATCCCATCACAACAACAACACATCCCATCACAACAACAACACATCCCATCACAACAACAACACAT
>QMIH01001406.1:130711-141613 GCA_003987875.1 Clarias batrachus
GGTGCAGCCGCTCTTACTGTCTGTTACAGACTCAGTGGAAGCCATTCTGCTCACCATGCACCAGGAGGACTTCTCCAGGTAACACACACACACACACACAGCTTTAGCCTGGAATTGCTAAAATGTTAAAAGCAGAGTATTTCTGATTGTTGACGGCACTCGTGCTTTAATGTGTGTGTGTGTGTGTGCGCTCCCAGTCCCCTCTCGGCTGGAGAGAAGCCGGACATGCCGTGCTCCCTGTACATGCGCGAGCTGCAGGGTTTCATATCGCGGGTGATGAACGATTACTTCTGCCACCTGCAGTCGGTGGACTTCCTGTACGAGCGGACCGAAGCCATGGCGCAGCGAGCCATCACGCTCTTCATACGCCACGCCTGCCTCCTGCGGCCGCTCGGCGAGGGCGGCAAGATGAGACTGGCCGCGGACTTCGCCCAGGTACGGACCGAGGAGGAGAACGGAGCCGAGTGAGAGACCGACAGCAGTTCTACACCTTATACACTTACAGGAGGACTGTGTGTGTGTGTGTGTGTGTGTGTGTTTCAGATGGAACTGGCTGTGGCTCCACTCTGCAGGAGAATCTCAGACCTGGGGAAGGTGTACCGCTTGCTGCGCTCCTTCAGGTGTGTGTGTGTGTGTGTGTGTGTGTGTGTGTGTGTGTGTCCTGCTTACTGTGATGGAGCGCTGTGTGTCTCTCAGAGAACAAAGGAGACTTTACACAAAATGATCAAACAGAACCTCAGACTTTAATATTTAAATCTAACAGAATTTATTATGAGACGTTATTAAGTGTTGAGACACGACGGCGGCGTCCCGTCACTTTACATCCTGAAGGTTTCACCAAAAACATGTTTACCCATCCGTGTGTGTGTGTGTGTGTGTGTGTTCCAGGCCTCT
Source organism: Clarias batrachus (assembly GCA_003987875.1). Classification (NCBI taxonomy): domain Eukaryota; kingdom Metazoa; phylum Chordata; class Actinopteri; order Siluriformes; family Clariidae; genus Clarias; species Clarias batrachus. The sequence goes on from QMIH01001406.1 coordinate 131,606, forward strand.
TCTGTTCCAGACTAGTGAGCACATATCCAGCAGTCAGGCGGTGGGAGATCTGATTCCCTACAGCACCATCCTGCACTTCCTGTTCTCCCGCGCGCCGGCGGAGCTGAAGTCTCCTCACCAGGTACACACACACACACACCTGACTCACTCGTACTGTACCCCCCCTCCCTCCTCCTCCACACACTCCTCTGTGTGATGTTTTTCTCCACTCAGAGGGCGGAGTGGTCTGTTGCGCGGTTCTCTCAGTGGCTGGACGATCATCCGTCTGAGAAGGACCGTCTCGTCCTCATCAGGTAATCACGTCCCCACGTCTGTGTGTGTACTCTTGAAAAGAGTTTTTTTTTATTATTTTTTTTTAATTGTTTTAAGTTTTTTGAAATAAGTGTTTGAGGTTCACTCTCTCTTTGTTTCACAGAGGAGCTCTGGAGGCGTACGTGCAGTCTGTGAAGGCCAGACAGGGGAAGAACTTCGCCCCGGTGTATCCCATCATGCTCCAGCTCCTGCAGAAGGCGTCCGGTGGAGTGGTGGAGAGATGAGGGGGACGGGGACGGGGACTGATCAGAACCATGCTGTATGATCCTCCAACACTGTGGAGAGTTTATTAAAGAGTCTGATGGTTTTATTAAAGGTGTCGGGTTTGTGTCGTGTAAATCTTATAACGTCTCTACAGTCAGCTGCTGTGAGGTGGAGGTGTGTGTGTGTGTGTGTGTGTGTGTGTGTCAGGCCAAAGTATCTCTGGTTACACGACTACAACTAGTGACCATCAGCTCCCCTGCAGCTCTCAAGCATCTGGAAACATCTGGAGACTCTGTGTTTAATCAACATCCTCAGAGTGCGGAGACGTGGAGTAACTAATGATGCTCACTGGAAGTGGATTAAACAACAAAGACATGTCTCAATGTGGTGAAGGACATAAACAGCACTTAAGACTCTGAGTGAACTCCTCGTCCACACTGCTTGTGTCTGAGCTGTAGCTTCCGTGTCCCATAAATACCTATAAAATCGCGTATAAACGCTGACATCATATGTTGTTTTGCTTTTTCATTCCATTTAAATAAAAGAATAACTGAGTGTATTCTGCAGTGTTTTGTGTTTTTTTTTTCCTGCTTGTTCATTGTGTGTGTGTGTGTGTGGATCTCCTACGGGTCACACTTCATGATTTCTCGGAGACAGACTGTGGCGTAACAGGAAGCGTTCAGGCTGAAGGAGAGCTCCAGGTTGGTTCTGCGCGGAGACGCTGCCACGCCCGTGTCCTGTGTGTCCTGATCAGTGTGCAGGCTATAGGAGACGTCACGAGGGTAGGACACTAGGGGCCGGTAGCAGCCCGGGACGTTGAGTTTAAGCGAGGGGATCCTGAATCTACAGGAGCGGAGGCCGTCCCGCCCCAGTCTGTCCCGGTACCACGGGCCGAGCGCGTTCTCGGGGTACTTGACGCTGTTGCCTGGCATGGGCAGCACCACCTGACGGGAGCGGACACACCAGAGCAGCACATGAGTTCACGCGTCCTCGGTGTGTGTGTGTGTGGTGAAGTGAAGTGACGGAGGTACCTGATCGAGTGAGAAGACGCCGTCGTGCTCCTCCGCAGCCGTGACCACGTGCACCTGGAGGACAGAACGGCACAGCGGTCACTCACACGCCCGCACCGAGTCCCGCTTACACCGTACGCCTGAACCCACCTGCGAGGTCTGAGCTGAGGCTTCTTCTCTGCACGACGCAGATGAGACCAGGTCTCCCTGTACGGCGCTGGGTCCTAGAGCCTGCAGCCTGAAGTCCGCTGCTTGGTTCCACACGCGGCTGCAGTAGGCGTGCAGGTAAAACACCCTGATGCCGTGCGGCAGACTGAGCCAGGCGCGAGTGGAGCCGGCCGCGCCGCCGCCGTAGCGGTGCAGAGCTCGCAGCATCAGCCGCTCCCTGGCCTTGTACCCGGGCATCAGAGCCAGGCTTTCTTTAGCGTTCCCTGAGGAACACACTCGTTACCTCAAAGAGGACAGGACGACTTCCCCAACCCGAACTCTGGACGCTTATTAATCTAAACAGACTCCTAACTGAATACTGAGACTCATTAATCTGCAGGTGTAATTAAACACCAGCGCCTGTGCGTTCTTACCTGTCTCGTGGAAATGTTGCTTGGCTTTATTTTCAAGGTCATCACCTTCCTCAGGGCTCAGAAACAACCTGAGAGCTGTGTTCTACACACACACACACACACACAAACACACAGAGTAGCAAAAACAAATCAGGCACAACAATGTTCATCATTCAGACTCCTATTAGTGAAATGCTGTACGCCGCCATGTCTGGCCTGTGGGGTGGCACAAAGTGTGAAACTGCGTTACCGTGTCTTCCTGCAGAAGTGCAAGTCCCACTCGGTCTGCTTGGACCTTCTGGCTGCTTCCAAACCTCTGCGGGCCGTAATAATTGACAAAGCCCCGAGTCTGCAGGGTGCCATTAAATATACATGAAATACAACGTGATTCCACACATGCGACGTCAAATTACAGCAGCTTTTACGCTGATCTGAAATACAGCGGCTCACCTTTACGTTCTCCACAGCCTCTTTCACCAGCGTGTCCAGATCTCCTGCGCTACACTCGTGAGGCTTCAGGTCGCGGACGACGAGCCCGAAGCGGTTTCCCGCTAGCCGTCCCAGCCGGAGGGGTTCAGACACGCGGTGCAGTTTAGACAGCTGTATTCCTTTCGCCTCAAACACCTGCGCCTTCGCTAACAACCTGTCAGACAGCAGGGACGCGCGTCTCTGAACACGGCAAACTGATCACACGGGACTCGGCGTTTTAAAGCAGAGACTAAAACTAGACCTGATGTAGAACGTGAAGTCCATTACCGCTCTGGAGAAATCTTCTTGACAACCATCGACTGATGGGTTACGGCTCGTTTGTCTTTGATTCCAGCGTAGGAGAAATCGGAGGGAAGAACTCCAAGCACTGCAGCCATGTAGCTGATGGCCTCTAACGTCTCCAGATTCTCTTTCCTCAGGGTGAAACCTTATTGAGGACAAGGACAGACACGTTAAAGCTGTAAAACAAACACAGACGTGGTGCCAGCGAAGCGCTTGCCCTTGAGCAGAGACTGGAGCGTGACCCTCACCCGTGTAGACGTCCTGCTCGTCCCGCTCCCCCGCCGTCCTCTTCCTGCCGCGTCTCCCTCGCTCCCTCAGCCTCACTGTAATAGCAGTTCTGCCCTGCGTCGCGAAGCTCTTGGTCTCCACCAGCTTTCCAAACCTTCTGCTCACAAAATGGTGGACAGATGTCCTGTGCTCTTTGATGTCATCAGGCAGGAAGTTGAAGGTGGAGCCGGGAACTTTGGCGTCTTTAAACCTGAAGAAATCCTCTGCCTCCTCTACAGACACCAGCTGTGAGAGTTCCCTGAAGTCCGGGTCTTCTCTGACCAGGATCTCCTCGTGGTTGGTGACCGTCATGAGAAAGGGGTAGGTGTGTCTCAGGGCGCCGTGCACGGCGGCTCGCTGGTGTTTATCAGGAAAGGTTCCGAGGGACATCTCCATGTCGTGTGTCTCACTGCTGGCCTGGACACCGCTGGCGAACCGGTCCAAGGTCGTGATTAGAGAAGAGCTCAGAATCACACTCAGGTCTGAACACTCCTGGCTCAAAGCCTCACCATCAGCGGTGCCGTCAGCGGCGGCCGTTTCCTCAGACAGGAGGGTTCCTCTGCTGGTGTCTTTGTGAGGAACATCTCGGAGATCATCCCTGATCCTCACAGGTTCCTCAGGAGCACTCGGACCGTTCACAAGCTGCCCGTGCACGTCTATCTCAGTGACCACGAAGTCCTGGGGCGAGGTCTTGATGCTGCCACGGAAGCCTTGATGAGCAGACCTGAAGGCCAGTGATGATGCTGGAGCCTCTCCTTCCATTCTTCAGTGAACCACACACAAGTCACGTGACAGGTTAAAACATGACCTAAGGACAAATGATGTCACTGTGTACAAGGATTTGTTGTAGAAATATTATAATTCTCCGAGATCTGCACGCGCACACGAACACGTGCTGTGTGTTTTGTTATAAACGGGTCTGAAACACACAGCTGAGAAAGTTCCAGCACGCCGCGCGCGAATGGTGACGTCATAGACAATACTGCGTGCTCATTGGCTGCATTCCGGACTCAACCCGGAAGTGTGGACTCTGACGCGCACTAGTGGCCCCTAGTGGTCAAATAGATTAATACAGTCCAGCGCGGTGTGTGAAGATTAATCACAGAAACTCGTGAAATAATGTTTGTTTTATCATTAAGGGTTTTCTAAACCTTTCTGCTGTTTTTAACTCCTGCATGAGCTCTCCTGCTGTTGTACAGCGAAGCCCGGACCGGACCGGAACCATGAGTGCAGTCTGAGTGTTTCTGTACGGAGTGTTGTGATGGTGCGCGCGGGCCGTGTTTGTGTGTGGAGAAGTTTCTCACGGCGGATCAGTGTGTGTGTGTGTGTGTGTGTTTAGTGTTTAGTGAGTGAGTGAGAGTGTGTACACAGTACTGGTGTGTGTGTGTGTGTGTGTGTGTGGACGGAGCAGTGGTGACAGCAGTGCGCGCGCGCGGGAGTGTGTGCTCGCTCCAGGCCCTGCGGCTTTGTGAGTGGAGCTCTGCAGATCACACGGTAGGTCAATAACACACACACACACACACACAGACTGGGGGAGATGTGTAAGGGCATAAATCCCTCCACCTTCCCTCCTGTCCACACATCACATCCTCCTCCTGTCATCCCTGCTGGGATTAGAACTCATCCCCTCACACCAACACCTTCACTCACACCCTGGGCCGGTTGAGCTCAGTCACGCCCTCCAGGCCAGTTAGCCATGTTTCGTTTGTTTTTCGTAAGAAACCGCACATAGACCAGCTGAGATCATTCAGAAGCTCAGGGTTAAATCTCGTAGTGCTGTGTGTCCTGTGTGCTGAACCCTGACCCCCTGCTGACCCCTGACCCCCTGCGATGTGTCCAGGTAACCGGCGCTGGAGAGCAGCACCATGATGTTCTCGGTCGCCCACAAGACGGTGTTTGTGGTGGATCACTGCCCCTACATGGCGGAGTCGAGCAGGCAGCAGATCGAGTGTGACATGCTGACGAAAAGCCGCGCGCAGGCCATGATCCCCCTCGCTCCCGTCTCCAAATCCCTCTGGACGTGCGCGGTGGAGTGCTCCATGGAGTACTGCCGCATCCTCTACGACATCTACCCCGCCAGGAAGCTGGTAAGATGAACAGCTGGCCGCGGGTCTGCTGCAGGACGATCTGTGTGTGTGTGTGTGTGTGTGTGTGTGTGTGTGTGTGTGTGTGTGTGTGTGTGTGTGAGCTCGGGTGGGGTTTCAGCTCTGTGTTCCTCTTGCAGGTGAACTACATGGTCAGTGACTCGGAGTGTCACGTTCTGAACACGTGGAGAGAAGAAGACCAGAGTGTTCAGGAGGTAAGACGTTCTCACAGTCACACACATCTTGTGGTGTGTGTGTGTGTGGGGCCTCATCACACAGCTCTCGTCTCTGTGTAGTTAATGGCGGCGCTGGCGTCCGTCGGACCTCCCAACCCGCACGAGGACCCGGAGTGCTGCAGTATTCTGCACGGCCTGGTGGCGGCGGTGGAGTCGCTCTGCAAAATCACAGAGTACCAGCATGAGGCGCGCACCGCCCTCGTAGACGTGGCACACAGAGTGTCCAACAGGGGGCGCATCATCTGCCTCACTAACGCCAAGAGGTAAACAATCCAGACATCCTGTGTGTCCACTTTAATAGGTACAGCAGCTCGTGCATGGCGTAAACCGATCAGCCAATCACCTGACAGCGTTTAATCACGGCTGGATGTTCTCGTTAGGAAGAGGGAATTTAGGAACTCATTCGTACTTGTTTAATCATAAAAAGTGGATTCCTGTGCGGACGTGACTTGTTTTGTTCTCAGTGACACACACGTACGGATGCTGGAGGACTGCGTGCTGGAGACGATTCAGGAGCAGAACAAGCTAGCAGCAGGATCGGACAGGTGTGTGTGTGTGTGTGTGTGTGTGTGTGTGTGTGTGTGCTGCCTACGCAATACTACTTAACTCAGTTTTAATTAGAGTTTAGCAGTTTGTGATGTGCTGTGTGTGTTTTGTTCAGGCTCATGCCCATCCAGCAGTGTGAGCTCGTTCTGGTCCATATCTACCCACAAGGAGACGACACCCTGGTATCAGACCGCCAGAAGAAGGAGGTTAGTCGTCTTCCTGAAGGCTGGTAAGATAACCGCTTTTATTTTGGTTCGGGTTCCTTTAAACGAGTGTCATGTGTATCAGGTGACGTCTGTGCTGAGCAGCGAGGTGCACAGTGTCCGCGCTGGGAGACACCTGGCCTCCAAACTCAACATCCTGGTGCAGCAGCACTTCGACTTGGCCTCCACCACCATCACCAACATCCCCATGAAGGTACGAGCTCCACCTCCTCCACCTGGTGAGACACGGCATGCCCGCCGGTCTGACGCAGGTGGGCTTAGCTCTGTGTTTTCACCTCAGCCTAGCGAGAAGGCTTCACTGGACTCGCTCTGTTTCTCCAGGAGGATTTTCTTTTCCTGTCAGTGACTGAAGTGACTTCCTGTGTAAACTGAGTAACATGTGATATTGTTTTATTTTTCCCTGTGAATCACACAGACCGGCAGCTTCCACACGAGCAGCAAAGCTTAAAAAGTTTAGCTGTTTCATGCACAGTGATATTAAACACACAGATACGCTTAGATAAAACTGTCCTCTGTCCTTATAATAGTCGTCCTGACCCTTCGTCTTAACCGAAGACTGGACTTTACATTTCAAAATATTTGCCCACTGAGAAAATCCAGAAGAATCCAGAAGGCTAACGAAACGGAGATCTTCCTGAGAGGTGTTTAAATGTAAACACCAGCGAACAGTAGCACATGCAGTATGTTTAGTATCGCACCACGTTACATGTTTCCGAGCACACACACACACACATGCAGGATGTTACTGTTGAAATCATGTACACTGTCCGGCCCAAATCTTTTATCTTTGATCATGACGCACGTTCGACAACCTCATGCATCATACGATTTATTCTGGTCTAGATTAGCGTTACCATTTATTTTCAGATGATGAGAGTCAAACCGCTCTGTGACGTCTCCTCCAGCACGTCTCACTGGGGTGACAGTCAGCTCTCTGTGGTGTCCAGGTCATGTGTGAAATAATTCCTCAGTTTATTTGGAATATGTCCCGTGACATCAGCAAAAAATTTTTCTTCTGGTGGTCGTCAGCTCAGCTGACTTCATCTTATTGCCCCGTGTGAGTCTCTTACTCTCAGTACTGAACTGTCGGCTCTTAATAAACATCTGTTATAGAGATGTCCTCCAGATTCTGAGTGGATTTCCAGTGAGTGTGTTACTGAACTGCTGGATGTCCAGATGAGGCTCTGAGCATGATGCAGGCTTTAGAGGAGTTCGTTTGAGGGCAAAGCTGGCCTGTTAGGGCGGGGCAGGGCGGGGCGGGCGGGGTCCATCCCACTCGGGGAGGTTCTGATCTCATGTCTTACAGACTCCTGAGACTCAGAGCCCAGGCCCGGGAGCAGACACACACACACACAGATGAACCCCATCGTCCGCTAGATGAACATAAAGTAAAATAAACACCAGAGTTTCTCTTAATCTGTGACTCCATGTAAATTAGATCCAAATCCACAGCGAGCAGCTTCTGCTCCGGGGTGGAGCGGCTTCGTTTGTTTGTTTATTCGGGGATTTTGTTGCATATCTTTTCTTTAGGTTAAGGTGCAGGTGTGTGGCGTGCAGGTCGTGTCAGAGTTGATTTCACTTCACTTCACTTGGAGTCCATCACCGCGGGGACACGCTGTGTTAGCAGAGATTGAGTTATAACTGGACTTTCTCAGAAGATTCTGGAGGTCTACTGAATTATAGACCTTTAGCATCACTAGTGATGGTGTCGTTTTGCCCTGAATTGCTGAAGACATTTTGGACTTTGTCTTCTTGTCCTTTCCTGATGGATGTTCTGGCCGTTTAGCCGATCGCACTCGGGCGTTTCCCCTCAGGATGCTCTCTGTGGTGCAGAGTTTAAAAGTTAYACAGCACCATGACGCAGGACGGTCTAAAGTCCTCCAGATGTCTGAGGCAGTAAAGATGCTGAGAGACGTTCTTCACCATGGTGTTGATGTGACAGGACCACGACATGTCCTGCATGATGTCATCAACGGCGGTTTTGTTGACCTCATGGGCCGGCCAGCTCCTCCGCTGCTTCATGCTGAAGTCCACCGTCGACTCCTTTGTCTTTCTGACGTTCAGGAGGCTCTCAGGGCACCAGGTGGGTCTTCTGGGTGTCACCATCAACAAACTCCATGCGGTCACGAGTGTACAGTGAGTAGAGCAGAGGGCTCCAGGAGGGAGGGTGAGACGTTTCTGCTCACCTGTACTGCCTGTAGTCTGCTTATTTAGATAAGTACCCCTTGGCCAGCGCAAACCAGATTGAGATTAGATGCATCCTGTTTGACTGTCAGCTGAAAAACTAAGCAGTGCATCCAGAGGAACCCTTAGTAGCGTCCAATCAAAGCTTGGCATGTTCCTCAGCTGCAGAGTAGAATGAAGAATGAACGCGGTGACTTGAGGTTTAATGTTCAACTTCAACGTCATAAAACTCAAAACACTCCGCCAGGCCCAGCAGCTTCAGGACACAGCGTCTCCCTGTCCCACCTGCACACCACTGTGTCCTCATAACGTTCGATTCTAGAACCTGAATCTGTTTTCATGTTCATATGTTTATAAACACGTCTCCKGTTCTACTGAACYTCYARMCTCCTAACACACAGTATGAGTGCAGATCAAATCCCTGCTCTCCGTTATCACCCAGATGAGGATGGGTTCCCTGCTGAGTCTGGTTCCTCTCCAGGTTTCTTCCTGTCACCATCTCAGGGAGTTCCTCCCTCGGCACCGTCGCCCTCGTCTCGTTCATCAGGGACCGTCTGATCATTCTGATTCACACACACTCACATCGCACACACACTTCTGTAATATTCTTTTGACTGTGTAAAGCTGCTTTGCGACGATGATCGTTATTAAAATCACTATAGAAATGAAGTAAAACTGAACTGAATGTGTTTTTCCAGCTTTGTCATGATGCTGTTTTCATGCTGTATTTTTTGTTTGTTTTGCTAGCCTACATTAAATGTCTGTGTGCAGGTCAGTACTCTTCCTGAGCTAATCTCAGACCCCAGGATGCATGCCTCCCTCAGTCACACAGCGTCTGTCTGTAAACCCAAACTGGTGTAGTCGTACCGAGTGTAGCGCAAACATCCTGCTCGAGTAATAAAGACTGTAGACGCAATCACACTCTACATGGACCGTGTGAGAGATTGAGATGTCCTTCAGTAACAGACGTCATCACGGTAAAGGACAGGCATGTTTATTAGGTCCACATGGGTGGACAGACGGACTCCTGATTTAGAGCTGGAACACGTCTTCTGATAATTTGTCATTGCAGCTGATTTGAGTTCGTCAGGTGAAACTTGAGGTTCCAGTTAAATCTGTGAGGACAAGACTCGGGTTAGAGAGACCAGAAGACGTGAAGACACTTAGTGACAGAGTTTAAAAGATCATTTCTGTATTGCCTTGTTTTTGATTAATGAATATACAGTGAACGTAACAGTCTGTGTGTGTGTGTGTGTGTGTGTGTGTGTCAGTCCTTTAGTCATGTGATTAGTGAGATCCTGGATGAACACAGAAGCTCCTTCACCTCAGCTCTCATTATAACTCATCTCTATAACTGACCTCAGATACAGTGTAGTGCTGCTTTACGTCCCTGTGTGTGTGTGTCTGTGTGTGTGTGTCTGTGTGTGTGTGTATGGAGTTTTAGTCTGTTCTGTTCTCTCTCTCTCTGTGGTGAAACTTGACTCTCTGTGTCTCTGTGTCCTCTGTCAATATGAAGGAGGAGCAGCATGCCAACACGTCTGCCAACTACGACGTCGAGCTGCTGCACCATCGAGACGCTCATATAGAGTTCAGGAACGGTACGTGCCATC
>QMIH01001406.1:149097-161517 GCA_003987875.1 Clarias batrachus
TAATAATAATAATATAAAAATTGTCTTGTTTAAATATGAGTTTTATAGTCTGCGTCTCATGTTTAGGAAATTATAGTCTCTGGAATAAAGAAGAGGTGCATGTTCACTACAACTCCATGTCCTGCGCCTCGTCTTCTGAGAAATCCGACATGGAGCTTTCTGATGAAGAGTCGCCCGCTCCCTCCTCCTGCTCCTTCAGCGCCTCCTCTGTTGCATATTTCTGAATGTATTCTGCAGGAGGGGAGAGAAACACACAGCAGCTGAGTAACGACGGGGCTGCTGTCGAGCGGTGGAGGATAAAGACCTGCGTCTCAACACTGCAGTCAAAACAACAACAAACGTCCTGAAACCTCAAACACCTGGAGAGAGAGAGAGAGAGAGACACCGAGGCCAGGAGACTGGACACACTCACAGAAAACACCGGAGCGCCTGGGGCTCTTCTGACATGCACGCTGGAGAGAGAGAACACCGCAGACTTCATGCTCTGTGTGAAAAACATCGCGTGTCGCATTTATGACATCAGTGAACTGCTACAGAGAAAAACTAATCTGATTTCTGCAACAACCACATTTTGAACTCGCTGGGTTGAAGTTTACTTTAAATGAAATACTTTGAGTCATTTTCATATTTATGAAGTAAAAAGCCGAACTTTTAAATATCCACCTGCAGTGAAACTGAAAGGGACGCCGGCGCTCGGACACACACGGCATCCATCACGTGTACTGGAGCGCGCAGTCGCCCGGCAACCTGAACCGAACCGCCGGTTCTCAMGCATAGCGACAGAAAAAATAACCATCACAATCTTCAAATTCAGAATTACATGAAAAAAAATAAAGTTAATGTAAATAAAATCCTCATTATTTATTTTACCATGTCACAGGGAGCCGCAGCAGAGGGACGACGACCCCAAACCAGACGATTATTTATTTATTTTAAGAAATTTTATGTACTACTAAAAATGTAAACCCCCTCCTCCCAGCGGACACGTGTGCGGAGACGTGTACACGCGGAAAGGCTGGAGAGGGGACGGATCTGCGCTCTCTATCCACACTACACTCTGTGAATGAGGCCAGATTGTTCAGAGACTTGGGGGGGGGGGCGGGGGGACGACGACACAGTGGGGCCGTTCTAGTCAGTGTGTATTCAGGAAAACCACACAGCGGGTCCTGGCCACGCCCCTGGGAGATCACTGAGAGCAGGAGGAGGAGGACAGGGCTCGTCTGTCCCTCACCTCATGACTGAGAAACTCCTTACGCACACTCCTTACGCACACTCCTTACGCACACTCCTTACGCACACCCCTTACGCACACCCCTTACGCACACCCCTTACGCACACCCCTTACGCACACCCCTTACGCACACCCCTTACACACACCGCACATCAGAAACGCACATCATCATCGACTTTTTATTGTGATTTAATTCAAAACATGAAACTCTCATTTTAGATTCATTAAACAAAGTGAAATATTTTGAGCTATTCTGAGGCTGAGAGAAACACGGGTCGAATACTTTATGAAAACTGTAATATAGACATGAGATGTTATATGTGAAGATATTACAGTTATTTGTTTACGAGCTGTAAGCCTTAATCATCTATTAAAAACAAAAAGTAGTGTTGACAGTTACAACTTTTAATCTAGTTAATCACGATTAATCACAATTTTAAAATACACAGACTTACTTGTACAGTGGAACCTTGGATTACGAGCACAATTCGTTCCGAAAGTGAGCTCGTACTCCAAAATACTCGTAAACCAAATTTAATTTTGCCATAAGAAATAATGAAAACTCAAATTTTTTGTTCTACAGCCCAAAACAATAAATACATAAAAATTATTAATACAACATATAAAGAAAAAATAAAACAAATTAACCTGCACTTAACATTTAAAAATCTTAATCTTAAACAGTAAAACTCCTCCTCCCTCCCACACCTCGCTTTTTAAGTTTCACAACTAATATACACAGTGCAAAACAGTKACGGGGAAAGAAAGAAAGAAATCTCTCTAGCGATACTCGCGTGAGCAGACTAACGGAATCACTGCTGTAAAGTAAAAAATAAACAATAACAAATGAACCAGCACCTTACATTTCCAAGAATCGCGACAGAGCTGAGTTTTCTTGGTAAATAAAGCGCCAGGGAGATCTGTGTGTGTGTGTGTGTGTGTGTGTGTGTGTGTGTGTGTGTCTGTTTCAAATTACGCGCACGAGCGCGCACACGCACACACAAAGTAAGTGTGTGTGTGTGTAAAAAGTGTGTGTTTGTTGGTGTGTGTGGGGCACAGTGTCAAATTACGCGCACACAAACAGAAGAGAGAGGGAAATGTTGATTATAAGGGACGAGCACTAAGACGCAGCAGCAGGGAACTCTTATTTTGACACAGGGGATGCAGCAGGGGAGACGATTACCCATAATTCCTGCAGCGCAAGAGAGTAAAATCACTGACTCAGTTGTGATCACAGCATGATACATGATACTCGGCGCTCGTAAACTAATACTTGCTCGGGTTCCGATTAAAAATCCTTGCTCGGTTTGCGGAACACTCGTAAACCAGGTTACTCGCAATCCGAGGTTCCACTGTATTATTATAAACATAAACAGGTTAGAATAAAGAAACATGACAAACTGGTCAGTAGAACCAGATCATGCGCTTTTATAATACATCAAACATTAACACTTAATAAATGTTAAATTAAACCCGGATCCTCCGACCCAAAAATCAACAACCTAAAGCCTGAGTCTCCTGAGCCGCCGCTCACGCGTCTTATATTTAATGTGCTCTTGTAAAATATTTCCCCTTGTAGGTCGCTCGAGTACACGACCTCGGTTTCATCCAAACTTCCATCTAGAAGCTTCTTATAATGAAACTTGCTGTCCAGCACCTGGTGACGTTTCCTCAGTCGTCTGATTATCCGCGTTAAACGTGTGTGTCATTATCACAGATTATGGGAAGCCATTAGGGTCAAACTTGATCACATAATTAATCTGCGTTAAACTTTCTAGATTGATCATGTGTTAAAGTGTTTATATTGACAATCCTACAAAAAAAAGGCTTTAAATATTTCACTTTATGTGTAATGTGAATCTAGAACACGAGAGTTTCACCTACAAAACAAAACAACAAAGACTTTTCCATGGTATTTTTCTCACGACACGGTGTGTATTAAACGTCTGTGCCGTGACTATGGGTGAATAGCTTAGCCAATGCTAACAGAACAGTGGGCTAACGTTTCAGCGGCTCTGACTCACCTTTGATTTTCTGCTTGTACTCCTCTGGCCGGTGTAAGTACATGGCTGCAGCGTCTCCGTTCAGGGGGTCGATGGGGTTGGGGTACGCAAGCAGCTGGGGCAGAAATGACTCAAATATATTGGTGAGGTCTGCAGGGGAGCAAGAAAAAAATAAACAAGATCAGGGTTCTCCATCTCCACACTGGAACCATCACCAGCTCTGCCACGCCTTAATGTACAACCACAACACTTCCATCACACACACACACACACAGCTAAGTGGTCATACGTACCGTACAGAGCAGTCCATGTCTGATTTATCACGTCTAAGCACACAGTCCCAGATCTGCAACAATGACAAACAGATCTAGTGCATGACTGACACACACACACACACACACACACACACTTCTCATAGAATACTGGGATAAATAAACAGTGTTGATCCAAAGTATCAGAACACAAAACGTGAAGTCAGGCTCGACTTCACATCTCTAAATAAAAACCTCAGCTCATGATTGGTTACAGGAAATCAGTCTGGTCTGTGATTGGCTCACGTGTCACACAAAGTAAAGCCTTCAACCAATCAATGGCTTTTCAGAGGATGAGACAAATAAACAAAGTCATTTGTATTAAAGTTAAGAGACTGGTACGATTCTCGAATTGTAATGATAATTTCTGAGAGAGTTTACTTTCGTTTTTCTTTTCTCCTCAATTCTCACCGGTCACTAGGGGGCGCCACATTAAGCTCAGTACTACCAGTCAGTCAAACCATCATGCGTTTCCTATAAACCACCTTACGCCAGACGACCGCATCTTCTCGAACTGCTCGAACACTTGGAGGAGACCTTGAGATCACGGACGCCCTGATTGGCTGTAGAGCTGTGATTGATGTGAGAGCACCAAGTCCCTCCCACTCCACCCCGCTGAGAGAGCTCGGCCAATCAGCTTTCTTTAGAATATTTTACAACACCATATCTCCTTTAGCTGCACAAAGCGTCTGAACCCCGTCTAATGTAGAGAGCAYGATGAGGTACTTTTTGTAAATGATGTCATCACCTCTGTACAGGGAAATAAACATGTTAATTATGGGATGTCGGCACCAAAACCCAGAATCACAGCCACAAACACTTCATCCAGTTTGACCCCTGTGATCTAACACACACATCTGTGTGGAGCTACAGCGGTATCGGTTGTCGTGGTGATCACTCTACAGCGTTACTGCTTCCTCGTCTGTAAGGTTAATGAGTGGAGCTGTGGTCTTAAGTTTAACGAGTGTATGATAGAACAGCTGGTACAGACAGCGTCTGATAAGAAATGAACAACACACTCCGCTCTACTGCAGCTTATCAGGCTCGCTGGGTGTGTGACTTTTTTGCAGCATCATCACTGCGTGTTCAAGATTAAATTATTATTCAACCCAAAAAAAAAAAAAAAAAAAAAARCACAAGCCCTGGTACAGGTCTATCCTCCTGCACCGGGTGTGTGTAACATCCCTCCTGGGGGATCACAGATACAGGGTCAGGGGGTCAGAGGTCAACCCCGCCGCCCCGTCTCACCTCCACACACACTGTTTTACTGAAATGTGCTGAAGGAGATAAACAGGTAAACAAACAATCACACCAGTGTAACGTTGTTAAACACACTTACGCTTCATCGATGTTTGGATGAAAGATCTTATTCATGAATCCTGCAGAAAGAAGACAGAGGGAAGAGGTCACACCTTACTCCTGCTCCATGGACATCTCTAAAAAAAAACCTCTGCACACTTCACTGCTCAGTCTCTGTGATGTAACGTGATGTGAGAAACACACTGTACCTATAGACGGGGATTTGAAGGGGTATTTGTCTGGAAGATCTACACGCACCTTCCATACACCTCCCTCATACGGTGCTGTAGAGAAGGGGGGGAGATAACAATAAACATGTTATTATAAGAACACACTGGACCATAAAGCAGCCGGAACACGCATGCTGCACTCGGGCTGAAGGAGAAACCCGTCATTTGGTTAAAACACAGAAAACCTCTTTTACCACAAAACAGTGTTTTTTTTGTGTGTGTGTGAGACTCCTCTAAAACAAACAGCAGTCATTAAACATGATCTCTCTGAGGCCAGGCTTTCACTCGGGTGTAGGGTTGCCAGGTCTGATATATTTCACTCAGATGACTCAGGGTAGCACACACCGGGCACGCACTGACGAGTGAGATCACCATCCCAGTTGGGCATGAAAACCGAATACCTGTGTGAAGCCCAGACCATCCCGACTTCTACACTGTACTGAGCCGCCGCATACGAGTGTCACGTGTAAGACACAGCGTGAGGGAGTGGAGGCTCAAGCGATCGGACGCTCAGGGGGCGCTGTATCCTCGACGGGGACATGTGAAAAAATCCCTCTCTGTGTTGTAAGGTTCAAGTCTGTTGTAGTTCGGGGTGAGGCGGTGTCAGGGTGAGGACGTCTCATGTCCCGTGCTGTCCACACCAAGTCCCAGGACATGAGCATGATCTCAGGATGGTACAGTAACACGTCCCTGTGGAGGAACGACTTCCTGACTGCTGCGCATCCTTCACCAGCGCTGTGGCACCGACTGCACGAGCGAGTTCACGCCGTTTTGGTATCGGATACCACGGTGTCCCAATCAATTCAGGAACCACAGAGTCAATCATTCGCGCCGTTTCTTATGGAGCCTTTTTTAAAAAAATTTTTTTTTTAATAAACGTCATCGAAATTATCAAAGTATATTCTGAGATCAGCACGCATCCTCAGGAACCACTGACACAGCGTGTCACACCGGGCTGGTAGTGACGCCGGGCCGTTACACCTCAACCTGGTGAAAATCAATATTCTTCTGTTTTTCTTTATATAATAAACTTTGTTCTGACCAAAACACTATTTTTTTTTGTTCATTTCAGTCTTTTACAATCACTGTATATTTATAACAAAGTGTAGATGGTGATAAGAGAGGTCTTAAAGACTCTCCTCATCATGTAATTCTCTGTGTACGGCGTAATAAACAGACAAAATGCCTTCCTGCCCGCGTGCGACTGCCTCGACGCTCCGTGTAGAACTTCAGAGCTGCTATTTGTAGTTCACTCAAGGAGATGACATTCATGGCCTGGTGAAGGGGAACTAGCCTGAGTTAGCCCCCCCCCCCCCCCCCSCCCCATGTGCCCTACTCCACACCCGAGAGGCTCATATACACTCACAATAACACACACACCACATATTTTATTTGTACAGAGAAAGAAACAAGACTTACTTCCTTGTGGTCCGTAAAATTTCACTACAAATTCATTGAGTCCGCTGAGAATCGTGACTTCATGTTTACTCTCGATGCTGAATGGAGCAGGTTAAGGTCACAGCATGTGTGTGTGTGTGTGTGTAACAATACAACTGTCACAGTGTTCGTTAATAATACTTAAACACATGTAGATCCTTCCAGAACATCTGATCTCTAAGACAAACACCACACACTTTAACACACAAAGACATTCCACAGTGTAAAATCACACAAACGCCTGGTGTGAAGGAGGATTAGGGTCACGCCCCGCGGCAGGAATGTGTTTTAGGGACTCGCTAAACCTTATTAAAGGTTCCAAATGACCCGGCCTATTTCAGTCAGAGTGCGCTTGACATCGTCTGATACACACAGCGCCACCTGCAGGTCACTCTGCTTTTTAAAGGGAAGTCGTTTACCATATATGGTCATAGAGGACGTTTATGCAAAACACTTTAATGTGTGGGATTTAACAACGCATCACAGGCCTGTTTGTCTGGGGGTTGGGGTTCCACCGTAGGGCCTGAGGTACGAATGTATGAATTATTTTTATCTGAATATTCTTGGGTTTTGGAATGGATTGCTTTGATATACAAGTGATTTGATATACAAGCATGCTTCTGGAACAAATTATGCTCACAATCCAAGGTTTAACTGTAAATATTGTTATAGTGTATATATTGTAAATAAATAGTTTTCAGAGTGCGCGCGCGTGTGCGTGTGTGTGTGTGTGTGTGTGTGTGTGTGCGCGCATGATATTAGCCATATGCTGATTAAAATAACGATATAGACTAAACTAACACACATGATAAAGTATACACTCGCTGGTAAACACAACAGCAGGAGTTGTGACTGTGTTGTGTGACTGAAACGAAGAGCAGGTGAATGGAGATTGTGATGTTTTTTTTCTCTGATTAATCGCTCAGCTCTAACGTAGGATCTCGTCAGGAAGCTCATACACAACATGTACATGTGCCACACCGGACTGGGGATTAGACTCCTCTGGATCACCATGACGACCTGCAGGCTCACAAAATAATTTCACACCTTCAGTGTATGAGAAAGGACACCTGACCAAGAGCCACGCTGTAATCACTCCAACGCCGCCCCCTGTCTGCAGCAGGAGTGACTGCACGAGTGTTCAGGTAACGACTTAGAACGGTTAGTGTTGTAGTTGTGTGTCCGTGTCTGCGTGCATACACCACATGACGGGCTGAACATCAGAGACAAGCCACATGATGATATTTCAGCATGTGACGTGGGAATGACATGGAGGAAAAGAAGGACCCCTCTCACTCACTCACTCTCACACGCACACACACACACACACACACACAGCCTGTCTCTCTCTCCTGACGTCGACACTACAAGCGTGTGGTTAGTGCACTCGAGGCTGAGACAGGGAAAACCCCTTCCGTGTTTTATGATGCAAATACACACATCTGGAGAAGTGGCACATTTAGGCCACGCCCACGCCGTCAGGGAAAACACTGCTGCACCTTCCACTGCTGTCTTTACCATCAAAAACACTGCTGTGCAACGGGAAGTCCTTGTTTATGATTAATTCCCGTCACACTTTAATTTACTTTACTTGATAATTAGCGAGCTGCCAAACACTCAGGTTCTGTTTAATCTCTAAAAGACTCGTCACATGTCTGTCACACGTTTAATAACGACTTCAGGGAAGCGTCACGAGAATAACAGTGCTGTAATCAAGGCGTGTGTGTGTGTGTGTGTGTGTAACGGTTAGCTAGTAGGCGCTGAGGCTAGATCAGGCACATAGGTAACGGTAATCAGTCTGTATGTTCACCTCACTCACACACACACACACACACACACACACACACACACACACACACACACTGAATTAAAAACTGGACACGCACTCTGCGATGTCACCTGTAGGCTTGTGTAGCAGGAGCTGACTCCACCTGAACCGGAACACGCCCACTTTACCTCAGTCACCACACGCTAGCTAGCTTAGCTTAGTTAAAATGCTACGGTGGCGACCGGTAATTTACACGCCAACGCATGAGCTTGAACTCCAGTTCAATGGGCTGCAGCTGTCACTCAAATCAACTGCACACCTAATTATGCATAACTTTGTGGCTTAATATACTTTCAACTAATAAGTTACATAAATATTCACCCCCCTGTACAGTGGTCGTGAATGTAAATTCTAGCCCTGTTTTGTTTTTAGATGGTTTTAACACGAGGCTCTATGGGGACTGACCCACTTCTAGAGCCAGTCAGTCAAGTGGACAGTGACGGAACTGCACTGTGAGCTGTGACATGTCACTCAGACCGAGGGGGTTTGAGAACTGCGCCAACAGTCTGACATCATCAGTTAACTGACCAATCAGCATTAAGAGTTTCACACAGACGTCTGGTTGCCATTTTAGAACTTCTTTTTAAGTGTTTTGTTTTTTTTCCGTCTTGCTGAAAAACAAGAAAAACAAGGGATTCTGCATGCTTGGCAACCCATGAACTGATGAGGGGTGAGGGGAGCCCCATCCGAGACAGAGGGAAGCAGTAGGTGTGAAACCTGTCCCTGCTGTCCACATGGAGACAGATCACCCCAGACAGGTGTTAACACAGGAGACGGACAGATCACACCGCTCGCTTGTTCGATTCATCATGAGACATCGAGTAAATCCAGCTCAGGAGAATGAACATGAACACACACACATACACACACACACACACGCACGCACACACCGGGGGCACATCCTGAGGTTTACCTTGAGATCCTGCAAAGTAAATGTTCCCGCACATTCTCACTGAAACACAAGCTGTTTGGTGTCACTGTACTGATCTGATCTCTCACACACACACACACACACACACACACACACACACACACACACACACACAGTGTAATAAGGACAGAGCTAGGTGTGCACCTGCATGCTGAGTAATGACAGAAGAGTGAAGACATAACATTCTTTTGACTCGTGGCGTTATCAAGGACGGCAGCAAGAAAAAAAGGGAGCCGCTTTCAGTTTGGGTTTTAAAGCAGCCGGTGCCGAGAGGAATAAGTGATGTTTAACGTCTATTTATTTAATATTTTACTTCATTTACATGTCATATAAATTATAAATGTTTTTATATGAAAAAAGTATGATTATAGTGTTGGAAAGTAGTAATATTTTTGGGCGGCTGGAAAAGATTATCTGCATTTACATTATTTTCTATGGGACATTTTACAAAACTTCACCTTAAGAACGGATTAAAGGAAAAGATTCAATGCAAGGATACACACCTGAGGTTCTGATACATGGGCACCAGCAGTGTGTTGCAGAGACACACACACACACAAACACACACACACACACACACACACACACACACACACACACACACACACACACACACACACACACACACACACATACACACATACATACGCAGAGGAGGTGAGGTACACAAAGTAGGTACTAAATGTTACATTTTGCTTAAAGCTGTTAGGCAGACGTGTGTGTGTGTGTGTGTGTGTGTGTGTGTGGGGAGACTTGTGGGACACGCTCAACACTGAGCCACTCCCCTTCACTTCCGGGTAGTAACAGACCATCCAATCAGCGTGCACGCTTTCCTGAGCTTCACACCAAAACACAAGACGTCCCTCTGATCCACACACACACAGTACAGCTGCTGGTTATTGTTCAGCACGGGGCAGAATCACCACACACACACACACACACTACATGTATAATCCTCAACTGACATCATCATTATTAGATAAACACACACACAGCGTCTCCCTTACATCAGCTCCATTTCTAACAAAGTACATGATAAAGCGTGATAAACCTCTCTCACACACACACACACACACACTACTGAACAAGAGTGAATTAAACATTGACAACACACACACACACCTGGACAGGTGAAGTTAGAGAGTGAAGAACACTAACCCTGACTGTTGTCGCGCACACACTCGTCAGGTGTACAGTGTTTCTTCAGCTGTTCCACACACACACACACACACACACCACAGGCCGCGGCGTTAGCATGAGCCGTTAGCATGCTAGCTCAACTATATCGACTAGAGTTTTACTCTCTCTCTCWCACACACACACACACACTAACAGAATGACCTGGACATCTTCATCATCATTATCACCTGGACAGTCTCAGTGTGTGTGTGTGTGTGTGTGTGTGTGTGTGAGAGAGAGAGAGAGAGGCTAAGTCAAACTGCGGGACGGGAAGTACGCAGCTAGCTAGCATGCAGGCTAATCAACACAAACACAACATGTCAGGAATAACACACTCTCTCACAAACACTCACATATATATACACTCACACACACACACTGAGAGAGAGAGTGTGTGTGGGTGACCCCCGCGGTAAACAATCTCACCCCTTCGACACAATACAGGGCTATAAATAGTTGTGAGGGGCAGTTCTGCGCTCATCTGCCCCGGGCTTTATTACAAACTGCCCCGGTGCAGGAGGCATTACCTCAGGAGTGTGTGATCACTCTGCCCCGAGTCTACTGCCCCGTGGGGTAACACCAACACCACTCACTCTCTGTACTTTAAGTTTGTGTGTGAGCGTGTGTGTGTGTGAGAGAGAGAGAGAGAGAGTGTGTGTGTGTGTGTGTGTGTCTGTGTGTGTGTATATATATTCTGAAGGATACAGTTTCACCACGTCTGTGTCCATTCTCCTCTTCCCCGGACTCGGAGACGACATGTTTACAGCAGTGAGTGTGTGTGAGAGAGAGAGTGTGTGTGTGTGTAATCCCAGACTCCTCTCACTCGGATGCTCTTTTCCTGTGGATGAAACCTCTCTCTCTCTCTCTGTTGTTTCACATTAAACCTCCCGGTCCGGTGCGCTCGTGCTGCTCCTCCGGTGCTCGTGCTGCGGCTCGCGCTCTGTCTCTCGGCCCTCGAGCTCGGCTTTGTTGTGTACTATCCTGTAACGTCTCCCCCCTTCTCCCTCCCCCTCTTCACGATGGCGTCATAATTAAGCGACGGCAGAATAAGTTGTTATTTTTCCCCTTCAGTCAAACATCTTCTGAGGCAAGCGCAGTGTTTCTAACATAACTCCAAATTCATCAACAGCTCTAACATAACTCATCTGAGTATATCTAACAATACATTTTATTGTCAATGGGAACAATTTAAAAAACTACAAACAAACACAAAAGACCGACAAGTTAGCAGGGTTACGTGTTATGGAAGGCCATTGGAATCAGATTTTGTGATCATTAGATTAGATTAGATTAGATTAGATTAGATTAGAGTCAGTGCCAAAGGTTTTCAAAATGACACAAATATTAATTTCCTGCTGATTTGGTGTCTTTTTGTCAGACGTTACTATAGTATACTCAAGTAAGATTAGAGTGGTACCTCCTAAGAACCTAAGTTTAAGAGCTGAGTTCTTAAGGTGAAACTTTGTCTTGCAAAACACATTTTGCCATTGGAAACAATATAAATGCATATAATCCGTTCCAGACCCCTACAAATATTACCAATAGAAAAAAGTTGTTTTTCAGTCTTTACGTGCGGGCTCTGGGGCACCTTTATTACATTAATTTATTTTATTACATTTATTATTTACCACTGACTCCCTCAGAAGGTGGAGTTTGCAATGTCATATATATATGCATGAAGTTACATACATATAATGTAGGTATAAACAGTATAATAATAAATTAATAATAAACAATAAATTAAATTAATGTCAAGAAAGAACTCTCTGAGACAATATGAGGAAGACCTAAGAGGAACCAGACACCAGGTGCTATTAAAATAATTTCCCCATTATAACTGTACAGTCGTAGCCAAAGGTTTTGAGAATGACGCAAATATTAGTTTTCACAAAGTTTGCTGCTAAACTGCTTTTAGATCTTTGTTTCAGTTGTTTCTGTGATGTACTGAAATATAATTACAAGCACTTCATA
>QMIH01001406.1:171711-181998 GCA_003987875.1 Clarias batrachus
CAAGTCCAGCACCAAGTCCAGCACCAAGTCCAGCATCAAGTCCAGCACCAAGTCCAGCACCACTGTCCGATAGTTTCATGTAACTTCATCTTCTTCACCAATAATAAATAAATAAATACATTTATGGGATGTTAGAGGACAATTTAATCCAATTGAAACTGAAAGTGCATCAGAGGGACCCTCATAAGGAACAGTCCACATATCAATTTACATTCTATTTTATTTTATTTCTAAAGTGCTTTGAACTACTGTACAGAACAACAGTGCATTTCTAGCATTTAATCAACTACACTTAATTACTCTAATTGATCAAACGCCCCCCCCCCGTGTGTCATTCACCAAAGACTTGCATGGTACTTAAGGTACTTCAGAATAACAGCACTCTAGACCACTGAAGTCTCTCAACAGCACAAGGACTGAAAACGGCTCTTCTCACATCATCAGGTTCCTCCAATGGTCACAGTATTAGAGAAACCCATCAAAAACCATTAAAGACAATACGAGACAAATCTCAGAGAGGGCAGGACAAGGTCAGAAGCCTGGAAAACATCTAGAAGCTCTTGTTTGCTGGCAAGCTGAAGCTCTGGTGCGTGTAATCTGGCCTGATACCTCACCTGATACAGCCAATAAACATCAGGCATTCATCTGGAGAGAGGGAACAGCGGCTTCATGACGAAATTGTTAAAATCGCCATAGTAATTGAAAAATATGAGCTTTAAATAAATAATAATAATAATAATAATAAAAAACAGCTCAACAGCGTTTTCAAGGCGAGGACACAGAAAGGAACGAGTAAAACAGGTGAGATCAGACATCCAGCATGATGACCCAGACCCTTATGGAAGAAGGTAACCTAATCAGAATGGTGGAAACTGGTTGTGATGGAAACTGAGCCACAGCAGGAGGCCTGCAGAGTGTCTCACCACCCTGTCTCACCACCCTGTCCCGCCTGAAAGTCCTCCATCTGAGGGACTGGCCAACCCCGCACCAGACAATCAGACACATCAGAAAGACACAAGCTTGGCTTGACAGCAGATCTATCGTCTGTCTAGGTTCTATCATCACTTCCTGCACTGGAACAGATTTTATGAAGGTTTATAACATCAAGCACTGTGTTTATTAAATACTACGAGAATGACGAGTCAGAAGCAGAACGTACAGGTTCAGAAAGACGCTGGACTGATGGGACACAAAATGGAAAAAGATGAAAAGACAGAGAGAGAGAGAGAGAGAGAGAGAGAGAGAGAAAGTACTTAAATCATTTCATGTCTAGAAATAGCTGCACCAGTCTTGATGGAAACGCCTCCTGCTCAGTGGGCTGATGGTATTCTGAGCAGAATGACTGCACTCATACGCCCAGGACGAGCACCTGGCATCAAACTGAGCAGGAGACAGTTCGACCCCAAACAGGAAGGTACTTTAATGATCTCTGAGCTACAGAGCTCGCAATAACTGTGCTCCAAGACATCGCGGATTTTCTCTACATGCTGCAACCGTGTCGCATAACTTTGAGGATGAGAATTATTGAGAAATATTGAGGATGAAGATTTCTCTGTATGTTCCCCCTGTCTCCTGCCTCATGTCCAGTGTCCTCTGTAGAGTCTGTAGATACACCGGCCAGAGAAGGAGTGAAAGTCACCCGTGGAAAAGACAAGCACAAGAACATTAATGCTGAGGATACCGTGTGCACGCGGTACAGGAACGGGAATAAACTTATATTTTTAATTCATGTGAATTTCTTTGAACTGTTTAACCCTTAAACCCCAGCGGCACAGATGCAGGCCGGCGTCTCAGCCTAGTTGAGCCATGAAAGTGCTGATATGGAAGCGTTGCCGGTGTGTGTTAACGCCGAGGCTTCAGACTTCAAACTGTGTGTGTGAGTTTTCGGATATGTCAGGTGGAACAAAAGTCATCATTACTGTTATAATGCCAATTTTACCACGACGGGAATATGAGACTGATGTCGCAATATTCTCAACTAACTCAAACTGTATCAAAAATCAGCATATTATCATTATTATTATTATTATTATTATTATTATTATTATTTTGTAATAGAAACAACCAAAAACAACAATAAAAACACGTGATCATGTGCATCTGTGCTACTTCTTTATCTGTGTGACCCAGTTTCTCATTTTTTGCTCAGTCATGTTTGGGTAGTCAGATAAAATGGACTAAAATTCAGTTCATCATGTTGCCTATTTTGTGCTGAAAAAAAGGAAATGTCGCTCTATACCACACAATCCTCAGCTATATATATATATGCTTATGTAAAAAAACAAGCAAAACAAATAATGTCTAAAATGCTCTGAGCTTTAAGGGCTACGAGACGTCTATGCAGAAACACACAACTACTGGGAATAAAAGACCGACCCTGTAATATAATAGTATATAGTGTAAATCCCCTGAAACGAAAAGTGAAGATAAACAACGGTTGCTAGAGTAATTTCCACCAGGATCACAAACACACGCGTGTGTGTATGTAGTGAAACATAGCTTGTGATGTGTCGCACCTGAGGATCAGGTCTTTGGCTTTCTCAGATATAGGAACCTCAGGAGGGAAGATGAGAGTTTCTCTCCAGTTCATGACTTTCCTGTAGGTTTCCTGTGGCGTCTCGGAGCAGAACGGTGGGTATCCTGGGGCAGAAAGACAGAGCAGAGGACACGTTAATGGCAGCAGCACTAAGAGCTGCGCAAGAGTGCATTATTTATACACCAAACTGAAAGCGTAGAAATCCAGCTTGACGTGAAAGAGTACGTCAGACAGAGCTGCGCAGGATCTAATGACCTTTCCCCACCGGTCTTCACTGTGGAAATGAGATTACTGCTGTATTCGGTGGCACAAAAAGCTGCAAATCTGTGAAAGCAGTGTGGGTTTATTACATAATACATAAAGATAGAGTCATAGAGTCAGAGTCGAGAGCAATGTGTGGCAATCCCAGAACTAATCGCTTCATTCATTAGTTTTATATAAGATCATGTAAACAGTCCAATCATTCCATCACAGAAGCAACACAGGAAGTCACACACTGAGGACTCGGCTGTGAGAGTGATGAGGTACACACACAACCAAGCACATGGCTTCAACAGGAAGCAAGTTCCCTAAATATAATATAATCAAGGTGAAGGATATTGGCTTAGAGGAGGGTTACACTAACAGCAGAGTGAGACACAGGGACAATAAGGACAGATATCTGAGGAACAGAAGTATCAAGTTCCACTACAGTGGAACCTTGGATTACGTGCATAATACGGTCCAGAAGTGGGCTCGTATTCCAAAACACTCTTAAACCAAATCATAATTTCTCATAAGAAATAATGAAAACTCAAATTATTCGTTCCACAGCCCCAAAAAATAAATACATACGTGTGTGTGTGCGTGTGTGTAGGTGAGAGAGTGACGCTCGGTGTCAAAATAAGAGTCGCATGTGTGATACATTATACTCTGTGCTCGGTTTCCGAATAAAACATTATTTAAAATCTTTGCTCGGTTTTGCGGAACACTCGTAAACCACGTTACTCGCAATCCGAGGTTCCACTGTATCTCTATGGTGTGAAAATATTTCCAGTCAGGTTAGCACATGAGTCACTTCACTCATCTTCACATTAACTAATGACTTACATACAAGTTTCGTTCTTACACACACACAAAGCGGAGGAATTAAACCAGGTCAGTTGACCCGTACCTCACGCCAGGTCAGTACACCTGTACCTTAGTGTCTGCTAGAGTTTACTTGTTGCTATTTGGTGCTTTCCGTGCAGCGTTTCCTCTTTGATGTTCTGTGAGAGATGTTAACTCTGAAGGCCGCTTGGACCCAGTGGGACAATCATAGCTACAATATTTAGGGCAAGACACTCACTGCTCAGAGAACCACCCACTGACTCGCTCACTTTTCGTCTATACTGCTTGTCTGGGGGGGTGGGGGTGGGGGGGACCTATCCCAGGAGACTTAGGGCACCTGGACAGGGTGCCAATCCATCGCAGGGTATACACACATACACACACACTCGCCCGGCAATTAGTCTAATCTGCACGTCTTCAGACTGTGGGAGGAAACCGGAGCACCGGGAGGAAAACCCAGCAAGCACGGGGAGAACATTCAAACTCCATGCACACAGAGACGGGAATCGAACCTGGTTGGGAATCAAACCCAGACCCTGGAGGTACAAGGCGGGAGTGTTCAGTGAGCACTGCCCTCGCTCCACTGGGACAGGTGATGACTTCACATCACAGCAGTGCCAGCTGTTGACTGTAGAGTGACACTCAGTACACTGTGCCTTTAACAGGGAACAAATGACCTGGAAAAACACGTCCATCAGCCAGAACTTGAACTTGAATAATCAGTACGAGCACTTTCATCCACATCAGCCGACTGTTTCTCGGTAGTGTTGATAATCAACTGATTAATTTAACCCTAAGAAATGTAAATGTACTACACACATCACTTCATCTAACAGGATTCAATAAAAAAAAAAAAAAACATTAAGTTTTGGAGATGAAACGTTAATAAGCGAGTCCATCAGATCTCATTACACAGGGTGACATCAACGTCTCACTCTGATCTCCTTCCAGGCTGCATCACTACTGAGTGAATAACTATGACGCATAGACAAACATACCTATTAACATCTCATACATGATGACTCCCAGAGACCACCAGTCACACAGCTTATTGTATCCCGTCTGCATGAAGACCTCCGGGGCGATGTAGTCGGGCGTGCCCACGGTGGAGTACGCCTGCGCACAGTGACACGACCGCATGACATTACTGCACTATATGTATAACATTCTCCAACATCGGTGCACGCACACACACACACACACACACACTTACCAGCTGACGTCTATTTTTTTTCCATGTTTCAGCCTTCCTTTTTGAGTTCATATTCTGAAAAGCTAATAATAATAATAATAATAATAAACACAGGTAAATTCAGGTGTTTGGTCTATTATTATAGTCTTTATCGAGAACTGAACCGTCTCAAGTCTGCAGTCTCTTTAATAAACCTGGATATATATCTGAATATATGTACATGAACACGGGCACAGAGGTGGATGTAGCAGGAATCAGACTCCTTACACAAAGCCATAAGATTTCAGATTAATGTCAGACAATTTCTGAGCTTGTTAACACCGTTGGTGAACAGAGATGTTTGGCATATTTCTGAAAATGTTTTCTATCTATTTGCAAAGAAATGGAATGCGATGAGGAGAATGAGGCGATACTTACAGAAGTCACTCGGAGGGTTATGTGTAAGGTTTCTATAAAACTCAGTGCGATGAGCCTTCTTCAGTCCTGTGCACAGGCCGAAGTCAGACAGCTTGACGTGACCCTAGGATTCAGCAGAACATCAGGCCGTTATGACGTACAAGATTCAACCGGAGAGAAGACACAACACTGCTGCACCATGTGTGCCCTGTGGCGTGTGAAGTACAATAACCCACCACTGGAGGCTCTGCACGGCCGGGGGCCAAAAGTTTTGAGAACGACACAGTTTTCACAAAGTCTGCCGCGTCAGTGTGTTTAGATCTTAGTGTCAGGTGTTACTCTGGTGTACTGAAGTATAATTACAGACATTTCATAAGAGTCAAAGGCTTTTATTGTCAGTTACGTTTATGTAAAGCCTCCGTATCCAAGACCCTGGCATGCTGTCAATCAACGTCTGGGCCACGCCCTGACTGACGGCGCCCATCCTTACCTAACCAGTGCTCGGAGTTTGTCAGAATGTGTGTGTTGTTGTGCGTAACCCTGTGTTACCCGCAAGTCGAGCAGTAGGTTGTCTGGTTTGATATCGCGGTGAATGAAGCCCAGCTGGTGGATGGAGTCGATGGCCAGGACCGTCTCTGCTATATAGAACTGCGTGACCTCCTCTGAAAGAGTGTCCTTTTTCATCAGCAGGGTCATCATGTCTCCTGACCGCACGCAGACCAATAAATCAAAGGACGAGACGAACAATACAGTCACGTACAGGAGGGAACCTCGTCCACATTAAGCAGGAACACAAATGTAACAAAATGTACAACTCATCAAACAAACAAATCTGATATATAACGTCCACGCAGGGGAAACTACTGTTTGTTGTCATTTTCTGTTCTCACCTCCTGGGAGAAACTCCATGATGAGATAAAGATTCCTTTTGTCCTGGAAACTATAGAACATTTTTACTACCCACGCTCCATCTGCCTCCACCAGGATGTCCCTCTCAGCCCTGATATGTGCCACCTGCATGGAAAACAGCGGCAGAGCTCAATCTAAACGCTCGGCCAGAGTCGAGGCCATGGTTATCCATTAGAAGAGTTTCTTCTCATTGTTGGAAAACACACGTTTCAGGAAAAAGGTCGATGATTTGGACATCCGTGCAAAAACACGTACTGTACCTGTTCCTTCTCCAGCATGTCGGCCTTTCGCAGGATCTTCATGGCATAGATGTGACCCGTGTCAATTTTCTGCACCAGACGCACCTGAGCACAAAATAAAATAATCAGTGTTACTAAATGACGTAATCGATATTATCTGACACAGCCTGAAAGCCCCGCCCCCCCGTTGCCCAGGGTCACGCACAAAGGTACAGTAAGTGAACATGTTGAGTTCATTAATATGCGAAAAAAAGGTCAGTCAAAAAAAAAAAAAAACTCTGCCAAAATATATAAAAATAAATGTCAAATCATTAAAAAGTGAATAAAACGCTGCTTCTTCTGCCTTTAAACGTGTTGATAGACTTTTGACTCGCAGGAGATTAACAGAGCAAGTTTGTTAATCTGAGTGAAAATGCACAGCCTTTCCCCCGAATACTGTTCATAGCACAGGACAAAGATCCTTCTTTTATAACACACTAAAATTGTACCGATGTTTTGCGGCTGTTGCTGCAGGCGAGCAGATCCTGAGGCTGGCGGCTCCTACAATTTTGCTTTAAAGTCTTTTTAGGCCAAACAGGAGAAAAAGTCCTCTCTAAAAGACTTATGGGGACATAGACCTGGTCAGGACATTAGACCGGATTCCACAACGGCATCATTTTGCGTGTGTTTTAGTGGAACTACACAGTGTGAAGCAGCCGTGTCACAGTCACTACACAAACTGTACAAATGCTTGGGGAATATTGGGAGATTTCCTTTGACGCCATCATGCCTGTACCAAGCAGCCTCTCTACACCATTTAGATCACAACTGAGGGCTGTGGCCCAAAACCAAACAGAGGGTGTGGCAGTTCCTGGCAGCTATAGAAGGTTTGTACCTAATTATACAGATGTCACCAGTGACAGAGCTCACAAAAAACAGGGGTCTGGTCCATTGGATGGAGTGCCACAAACAGACTGATGCACCTTCCTGACGTTGTCTCACAGGATGATGTGTTGGACAGAGGCCTGGGCCTGGTTTGTTCCAGGTGTTGGAGGGGACGGAGCACCTGGTCCTCAGTGAGGGATCACAGAAAGGGAGTGTCTGGGCATAAGGTGAGCTGTCTCACTCTCCAGTAGCACTCACTGGGGCACCCACTCACACTCTGATACCTCCGTGGCCTGCTCACTAGGCCAATAGCCAGGGCAGACAGCTCCCGGTCTGAATAAGGTGGTGGCATGACAGGGTGGAGTGATGCCTGGAGATGGAGAGGCAGCATGTACCAGCAGCGAAGACATAACGGCGTGTGTGTTGTTACCAAGCTTATAAACATCTGTCTATTTGTGCTCCAGGAAAACAGATAATGAAAGGGAGAGAAAAGTGTGCAGAGTGTGCTGAGTACACATAACTGCAAGTGAAACTGATACCGAGAGAGTGGAGCTCTAACGGCTCAAGCTGGAGCTTCAAATCCCAGGACAGTAAACCGCCTCTGTTGAGCCCTTAAACAAGGCCCATGACCGCGCCTGCTCAAGCGGTGCTGAACCCTGGCATACAGTATGTGAACAAACCGCGGGGTTTCCTTTATTTTTGTGTATATATTTGCCAACACTAAAGCTCCATCAGACGAGAGAGATCTCTGTAGTGCTCCTGTGTCTGGTTGTGAATGTGGGTTTTGTCAGGCAGCTGCTCTGTCCTCACTCACGCTGAGACATGGACATTTCTGAACTTTTGATGTATTGTGAAATGCTATGAGCTACATGAAGACACTTCTCTCCTTGTGTTTCTGAATGTCTCGGAATGTGTTTAAAAATGAAAAAAATAATAGCGCACTGTTTGAGGTCAGTAAACCAATCCTGTAAAACACACTAACCTCCCCAAAAGCTCCCCTTCCGATGACCTTGAGTGACTCGAAGTCGGCGAGCCCCAGTCGAGTTCTCTTTAACCGCAGGAACTCGGTCTCCTTACGTGCATGCTGGGAGCGCCGCGTGATCTTCTACAGGAACAACACAGACACATTCCAGCAGAAATGCTATATTACTTCAAAATAACATTATACATTATTATTGTTATTATTATTATATTGTTTAAAAAACAAACAGATAATAATAATAACATTAACAATAATAATTATCATCATTAATATCTATATGAAAAAGGGTGTTACTATACTGCTTTAAAATACTTTGAAACTTTAACATTTCAACTTACATTAAAATAATAATAAATTATTAATGTAATTCATGCTTATTTAATTCATAAGATTACAACTGATCCACGATGTCTAGACATTTCTCTCCACATTACTGTTGATGTAAACTGAACTGTTCAATGATTCGTGGCAGAGGGGTTTATGGTACTACACGCTCAGGATTAAGACTTGCTGGAAGCTGATTTATTGAACTAAGAAATGGACCATAAATAAAAAGTCTATCCATAAATGTGTAGCTCACCTCTTCATCAGGTAAGCCTTCCTCATCCATCACCTTCTCCAGCTTCTTCTGCCTGGAAATAAAATGAATCTCATCTTAGTATTCATCTTTAGTAAACATTTGTATACAATAATATGCTTATTTATTCAAAACCAGGAAAAAGGCCSCAGTCATTGATTATAAAAACACATTTTTTTTCCCATGTTTCTCACAGCAGACCAGCACACGTATAATATATACGTATAATGCACAACACCCAAACCTTACTCACACTCAAAACATCTGGAAAGCTACATAGTACATGTACAGCTAGATAGCCGTAAACCGTGTTGTGGCTCGGCAGGCACGTAGTGTATACAGGTTCAAGCAYTGAAAGTGGAGAGACCCTATTGTACTTGTCAGGGTTTTGTCCTAGAGACGCACGAAACCTAAGTGTTAAGCAGGTAGCACTCCTGAACACTCCTCAGTCATGCAAACTCTATCCCGCACTTCAAAAAATACATATTCAGGACTGTGTAAAGCTCAATACTTATAAAACATGTCGATGAACATTTCTCGTTTCTCGCCTGCCATGTGGAAGGCATGGGCTCAATCCCCAGCCAATGCCCAAACCACTGCGGCGCCGGCCCAAGCCCGGATAAAATGAGAGTGCTGACGCATCAGGAAGGGCATCTGTACAAATCCCTTGATGGACCAACAACATGAAAACATATGTTGATCAATTCTAAGTAGACATTGCATTCAAYCAAACATCTGTAATTTATTTTTGGGCATACTTTAATTCATTTCATCATGACGGTGTTAAATATTGAACCAAGTCATATTCAGCACAAATGTACAGATGATCTACAGAGTGCATCAGGTATGAGAAATAGATGATCTTTATAAAACGCTGATAAAGAGTTTACTGAATTTGAGTGTAACGTTGTGCTTTTACTAGATGCTGGAGCGGATGTGTGTGTGGATGTGTGTGTGGATGTGTGTTCAATCAGTAACAGGAGCGTTAGTGAGCTCAGGCGCTGATGTCRGGAAGTCAAGGAGCCTCCAGTTCCAGTTCGTCACAAAGTTAGGGCTCATTTTCTTCCACTCCAACCTTCACAGCATGTCTTGATGGAGCTGAGTTTGTGGATCTCACAGTGGCATCTTCATGCTGGATGAGGATTTGGGGTTCTTCATTCTTAACTAAGTTCTTACTTTGAGGTTGTTAGTTGTAAGCACACTACAGCACACAGAGACCCGAGTGTGATGGTCAGGGGTGCAAAAAAGATTTGGTCTTGTACTGTATATTTATGGGTTATAAGAACAAGTGTGAATAATAAACGACTGGGGCTTGGGGTGTTTTAACAAAGCTCTACCTCATCTCCCTCTCCTCATGCTGTGTAAGGAGCGTGCTGTAGAAGTTCTCCAGTGTGAGTTTGGCCACCGTCACTCTCTCTCTCGTGTGGTTACTCATCGGGAGCGGCGCTGCCATGCCTCCTGTCATGGCCAAACTGTTCTACAGGAAGAGACACGAGGTGCAGT